>JABUQX010053430.1:0-25852 GCA_015478945.1 Trachelipus rathkii
AATTTCAATTTCAAATTTACTTTTCATCTACCTCCGTTGAATAATAATCAAATTTTAAAATAAGGGGAGGGTTCGATCTTCCTCTATTTTGGCTATATCAATCACAAAGTTAGAAATGACCATAATTTTCTTAATTTCAATCAATTTTGACAATAAAAAGCAAACTGCAGCTTTTTCTTTCCTTTTGATAAAAAGGAATTCACGTCCTTCAATTTTTTTGAAGTGTTTTGAAACTTGAATTATACAAAGGTGGGTTTATTACCTAAAGGTTTACATAGGCATTTGATTGATCTTTGCAATAGATCTCAACAATGGTCGAATTCCATACCCAACGTTTTTTGGTTTCAAAAATGAAAATTTGCGATAGTTTTTGTTCTGGTCATTCAATCAATATGAAACTTTCAGAGCCTTTGTAGTCGGGAGAGATACACATTTTTTATTCAGATCATTTATTGGTATATGCAACAGTTGCCTCTGGGTATGGAACAAATTTTTAAAACAAATTTTTTTGGAAACCTAACTTTTTTGTTGTTGTATACAAAACAATGATATGATATAAATAAACAAAAGTTGCATCTCCCACAACTGTATATGCCCTTAAAATTTGATACTGATTGGATAAGTAGAAAACGAATAATCTCAATATTTCACTTTTAAAAAAATATATATATATATATTTTATAAAAAGTGAAATACTGAAATGATTGAAATAATAATTGAAATAAATAAAAATATGACTTTTAGATCTGCACAAATATGTCATTGGTGTTCTCTATACATAATTGATTTCAGAAGTATTTTCATATTTTCATGCTTTTTTTCATATGGTCAGTACGGCCTACAGGAATAGAGCAAAGTGAATTACAATTGTTCAGGAAAACAGATTTCAAACTATATTTTGAGGAGCATATAAAGAGTCCCTGGTGTTTTGGATTGTACACTAAGTTTAAAGAGGCCTTCAAATCATTCACGTCCCAACAAAATACGAGGTTATTCACTTTTTTGAAGCATGATATCAAATCCTTTTCCTTACTTCTATAAACAGTCACTACTTTTACACGAGATTTGCGAAGATTCCACCCTTGAAGTCTTGATCCCAGAAGCTCTAATTTGTCCTTTGGGAGACACAGATCTCCATCTAGGTCACCTAATTCAACCTCAGTAAGTTCGCTTGGCTCACATGGGTCAGCTTGTGGAAAATCAGGATCCCACGATACTGAATGTTCACGTGTTATCTCAGTTATACTTTCCTCATTAACATCAACTTGCTTTTGGTACTCCTCTGGAAACTGAGGTAACGGGCAAATCATCTCCATGTGTAACTGGCTAGATATCAGATGGATTTTTTGGGTATTTCACCATCCACTTTTTTTTCTCAACATTTCATACTGCAGCGGTGGATTCAAACAAAAATAGCAATCATCTGTATGATTTTAGGCTCTCGCCAGATGATTGGGACGGCAAAACAGATTGAGTACTTTTTTTTATTTAGCCCAAAACAAAGAGTCACTGAACAGAGGTACTGCAGCAAATATGAGGTGCCCACTCCTCACCCTGATCCCCTACATAAATAATATAAATAAGCAAAATCTATAAATATTTTTGTGATGTTGCTTAATCAATATAAATAAATATATTACTTCTATGGTAATTCAGCAAACGAATTTAAACATTTTCTTTTTTTTAGTTCTTTGTACGTTAGTTTAAATCAATTTCAGGTTAAGAGTGGATAGTACTGTACTTCATTTTGATTAATCAGAAAAGATGACAGAAATAACCCTTAAAATGATGAACATTACAATTTTCTTTCTTTGCTTACATGGAATAAGTAATTTCGGTGTTTTTATTAGTAAAACGAATAAATTTGTCTCTTTTATCTCTTTCTTGTATTATAATTTAGTGTTTGTCTTAATTGTTTCTGCTTATCTGCTGCAATTTCTACTAACTCCCCAATCTCTTCAAAATCGTATGAAGTTCCACGTTATATATATTAAATATCCAGCATTGTATATGTCGACAATGTGAAGTAAAATATTTGAGAAATAAAATAATTATCTAATCATATCTGTAAAGAACATTACTATATAAAAGTAGAATGCTGGCTTTAATATATATATTATTATTTATTATATATTTAATTATATTATATATTAATATTATTACTATATATATTAATCTATAATTGGATTAATATAATAAGATACTTTCATTATGTTATTAATAATTTAGTAATTATATCTATATATATAATAATATATATGTATATAGGTTACTATATATATACTATCTATATAAGTATAATAATATATGTATATATATTATATATAGTGTAGTATATATTTATATTATATATAGTATTAATATATATATATATTTATATTATATATTAATATATATTATATATTTAATATTATATAGTAATATTTATAGTTTTATATTAAATATTTATATTGTATTAATTATATATGTAATATAATAATTTTTTATTTTATATGAGCTATATTTGTGGTATTATAACATGAAGATAAACAATTGTCCTATATACCTGGTGATTCTGAAACCTATCAGTATGTTGCGGCTGTAATAGTGAACTATATTAGTTATTATAATCTCTACCATTCGATGCCATCCTTCTTAACTCTAAAGAGAGAGTTAAATCAAGAACAAATTTAAAAGCGAACTGTAGCTCCAAGTCAAGGCGATAATTCAAACATTTTTCACTCTCCTTACTTCCGTTTCAAATAATCTTTAAATTATTTAAGTCAAAGTGAATCTTAAATTGTAGTACTAAATTGGGGCATATTTATCAAATGGGAAGAATAAAGAAAACATTTCCTCAGTTCTGGTATCAGTAACCACCTTGCAATTGTCGACGTTGAGGAACGTGATCGAGTTCGTTTCTACCCACGTGTAATGTTAACTATTCGGTGCTAAGTACCACGATAGTAGCACTAGTATAGTAGTTTGCCATCTGAATCATATTATTATATTATTTTATTACTTAATATTTTTATATAATATATTATATATTATAATATACATTATATATAATATATATATATATTATATAATTTATATATTATATATATATAGTATTATATTTAATATTAATTATACTAATATATGATATATTAATATTAATATATATTGAATCTATATTATTTATACTATATTATGATAATAATATATATATCATATATATAATATTTATCTTAAGTTAAATATAATGTAAATATATATTAACACATATTAGCATTATAAAGACATTATTACAGATTATTATGTATAACATTATATTTCCATTTTAGAATTAATACCATAATATACAATTATAGTAAATAGACTTTTTAATATATACTAATATATAACGTATATATATATCATATATATACTTATATCACCTATATATATTACTAGTACAGTTAAGCCTATATGAATAATACCAGGTATAGCTAATAATATATATATAATATATAGTATTTAATACATATATATATATATAAATATATACTATAATATTATTATAATATATAATATATAATATATATATAATATATAGTATATATATATATATTATATATATAATATATATATAGTATATAAAGTATATAAAATAATATATATAATATATACTATAAATATATATAGAGAAGATGTCGTAGCAATTAATAATTTAGATACATTTTTATATAGATCGACCCATAGGTAGTACTATATATATAACGAGATGGCAGCTATTATATATAGGTACGTATACTATATAATATAAGTTATCATATTATACCTATTATATATGACCTTGAGATTATAAATTAACTATATATATACCTATAATTATATTATATTCTATATATATTATTATATAATAATATATGCTTATTATTTATATCTTTCATCCATATTTAAAAACATAGTATATATAATATATTATTAAGTTTATTTTATATATAGACTAAACAATATCCAAGCATATAATATATAATGTAGATCAACGTATTATATATATATATATATATATAACCATAATAATTATATATATATATTAATATATTAAATGTATAGGCCTACTAATTAAAAGGAATTACAGAAAAAAGACAGTGATATCAAATCGTCGTCACGCTACTCTGACGCAACCCTGCACGTCCACGAGTATCTAAACACTACCAATACAAAGAGCGACAAGAGTTGCCAAAACGCTGAATTTTAATTTTTTAACTTTAATTTTTTTTTTTTTTTTTTTATAAGGCCGAGTCGGATCGGTTGGGGACAGAGGGGACCCCAGCGGTCGCCACGCGCGCTAGAGGCCGAGAGATCCCTGACTTGTCCTAGTATCGCTGCGAGTAAAATGGCGTATTACAATAGTTAAAAAAGAAAGAAAACTATTTTTGTAACTCCTCATAACGTGTCTGATTGTCTTGATGAATCTCACACTCGAAAGAAAATCGCATTACATCGTTGTGTTGCACATATATTCGATTAATCTTCCTTTTAAAGGACAAGCTCTATATATATATATAATATATATATATAATATATATATATATTATATATATATATATATATCCTATATGAGTAGTATATAATATATATATATATAATATATATATATAAGAGAAGAAGAAGAGAGAGAGAAAAGAGAGAGAGACTAGAATATGTCTCTAACGTGGCATAACGGTTTGAGGCAGAATGACGTGTTTCAATTGACTCACGCTGTTTGAAGACTGCTATTCGATACCTCATGTAATCGAAAAAGCGTCAGCTGACCTTGAATACGTGAAAATATCTATATATATAATAGCTATATATTATATATATACTATATTATATATAATATAATTATATATGTATTATTACACTATAGTATATAAGCGTGAGATACTTTATAATATCATATATATAATATAGTTTTAGTATTGTATGTATACCATAATTCTCTTAAGGTTGAATAATATTTAAAAAATATATATAAAATAAAAATAACTTTTTATGAAGAATTTTAAAAATTGAAATACTAAATTTATTTAATAAATTTATTAATATTTGCTAATTCTGGAAAATATTATTATTATAATTAATTATTATATTATTATTATTATTATTTTATATTATTATTATTATTTATTAGTTATCTATTATAATTATGTTATATTATATTATCATATTATTATTAATATTAATTATTATTAATTATATCTATTATTATTGAATATTATTATTATTATTATTATTATATTATTTTAATCACTGTGCAAATTATTAATCTTTTAATATAAATTACATATGAATTATTAATATCATTACATATTATTATATCAGTCATTATTATTACCATTGTCATTGTTAAAACTATTATTATTATTATACTCTAACATTATTATGTATTATTATATTATTATTATTATTATTTGTAAATATTATTTTATTAGTATTACTATATTATTATTTCTATATTATTTATGTAGTCTATGAATATGATGAACTTCCATCGTGATTCTATATATCATTTCATTATATTATTATATTATTAATAATTATTATTTATATTTATCATTATATTATTGATTATTATATTATTATTTCCCAGTTATTTGCCAATTTTTTTTTTTAATTTTCATTAATGTATATTTTTATGTAACAAGTATTAAATTTTGCGAACTGTTTTGGCAATTACTATTAATCAATTTATTATTATTATTATTATTATTATTATTATTCTTTATCTTATTATTTATTATTTATTTACTATTATTATTATTTATTTAATATTATTATTATATTATTTATTACCATTATTAAATTACCTTATTATTATTGATTATTGCCATGGCTCGTGCGATTAAAATATTACTATCATGAGTATTACACATTAGGGATTATGAGTTTGATTATTTCTATTTATGATTATTATTCATTACTTAATTAATTATTATTATTTATTTTATTATATCATTAAATTCAATTTCATTATGTATTGGTATTATTATTTAATATTATTTTATTATTATCGACCTTTATTTTACTACGAAAACAGTCCACGCTTGAATAGATTTTTCAATCTACCGTTATCATTAAGGTTTGTTTTTTAGTGTCGTGCATCGACAGCCTTTCCATTCGGTACAATATGTGTGGCAGCTTAGTAAATGCTTTAATGAGAATGAGAATAAAAGTAATAGAAGAGCTATTGTAAGTGAAAGTCTTTCAAAATAAGCCAATAAACATGAATGAATTAAATAAAATAATAAAAATTAATAAAAATTATATAGATATTAATAATAACTAATTAGATCATGATTTTAAATTTTTGAATTTTTTTTAAGAATAATCTGATAATAAAATAATTAAATAAGAATAATAATAATAATAAATAATTAATAATAATAATAATATATAAATAATAATAATTAATAAAAATAATGAATAAATAAAATCTTCAGATGAAATAATTATAAGAAAGATTATTGAGAATAATGATGAAAAAATGTCAATATATGAAATAAAAGAGGAAATTATAATGATTTGCAAATTTTAATTAATCAATAATAATAATAATAATAATAATACATATAATAATTAATAATAATATAATAATAAAAAAAAAATAATAAATAAAATCAGATAATAATAATAAAATTAAGGAGTTATTATAATTAAAATTAAAATACTAATAATACAACTTATATAAATTATAAATAATATTAAATATAAATAATAATAATTATATGAATTAATAAACTAATCATGATAATAATAATATAACAATAAATTAAATAATATATATAGAAAAGTTAAATTAGATTATATATAATAACAATATAATAAAGATAATAATAATTAAATAATAATAATTATGGTAGGTTTAAAATAATTGTTAATATATAATAATAATAATATAGAGAGAGATTAAGTGAATAGATAATAATAAATCAGATAATATATAATAATTAAATAAATAATATATATAATAATTATAATAAATAATTGTTATTATTAATTATTATTATTATTATATTATTATTTATATATTAATATTATTATTATTATATTATAATTATTGAATATTAATTAATTATTTATATATTATTAATTATTATTTAATTTAATATATGTATATATATATACGATTATTTATATATATATAAAGAAGGGGGTAAGTATATATTGAAGATTTTTACTGAACCTTTAAAGACCAGAATAATTTTGAAATTTTTAAATTTTCGTATACTATATATATAATACAATGATCCAAATACAATAATGGTGAATTTGTGATGACTTAGAAACGATATATAAGTTAGTATGCTGTTGTGAGAGAATTCATGATCATCTTTAATGAGGTTGATTGATAATAATTGTTTTCAATATATAATATATATATCATATGTGCTATGTACAAAAAGTTTATCACTATACTAAAAATAGTTTCACAGTGAAAATTAAACTTATATATGACATTGGTTGTTTAAATTATTAAGATTTGTAATAGGTCTATATATCTATATTACTTTAGTTATATATCAACAGTAATTCAAATATATTAATATCATAATTAATTGAAAATAAAGTATAAGACATATTAATACTATATAATAATATATATATATAACTATAGAACATTATGTTTCTTATATGTCTTAACATTAATTATGGTCACTGTACATGGTTTGGATTTCTTCGGCTAATCAGGGATATAATATAACTTAACGCTATTATAAATATTCAATAATGGATACTCAACAGTATTGAGGATGATTGAGAATGTTATTTCATTATCATACAACTATATATAAATATTATATTCAGCTTTACATTAATAGTGTGAGGCGTTTAATAAGGGGTGTTAGTGAGTGGGTGAACGGCCAGTTATTAGTTGGAAGATGTTTTACAATGAGCATAAGTGGTTACGGATTTTCGTTGGAAGTTTATCTGTGGATACCTGCGGGGCTTATTCTTTCTGCTTCGGATTTATCATCATTTTGTGCAATTATCTCCTTGATCTCGGTTTTGTATGGTTTTCAATTGTTTTGGATACACGAAACGGGTCCTCTTTAATGTTTATCTAGTTTTAGTTAAGAAACAGACACTTCGAGACATAGGTGATGCCGACATTTTTTAATCATCTTGGATGAATATATTTAACATAATTTTTATTTTCTTGTGTTTTAATTGTATATAAAAAAAAAGTGTATACAAAAAACTCATTTTTTATAATAAACAATCTTCTCTCGAATTTCAATTCATTCACAAATCAAAGAAAGATAAATTTTCATTTTAAAATATCTTTTGTATAACCATATTTTCTTTGATGATACTTATTTTTATATTGACGTAATTTACCAAAATATATAAATTACGAAAATTAAAAACTTACTTAGGTTTATATTAAACTAATATTTTAATTAAATATCAATATTTGTTCTTAATTTTATCAATCTTATTTAAAATTATAATCAATATATATATGTAAAAATCAATTTAACTTAGAGTTTAAGATATACGTATACAATATATATATATAATAAGTAGCTATGACAAATAAAAATTAGTTGTAGGAGAAGAGGCATGATTAAATAGTATAATATATATATATATACAATAAAGTATATTAAGACTTAAAATGATATAGGCGAAAATATTTAAAATTACGCTATTGAATAAATCTTTGCTTGTATCATTTTTCAGTCAACTTAATGGAGAATTAAGTGCTTGATGACTTAATTAGAATGATCCTGACCCGAAAAATTAACTTTTGGTTCGTTTTATGAGAGAAAATAAGAAAAAGTTTAGAAAATTTCATTTTTGCTATCTCCCCCCTCAGGGTCCCCTCGCATTTTTTTTTTTTTTTTTTTTTTTTTTTTTCTTTTTTTTATTTTCTATTTTTTTTTATAGTTTTATATAATTCTTTTTAACGTATATGTTCATTTTATAGTTAGAGTATTAATTATATGGTATTTTAGTTATTATTATTATGTACAATTGCTTTTGAAATTATATGTAAAAATGATTTTTAATTTTATTTTATTATTAATTAATCTATTTCTAATGATTATATATTTTTTTATAA
This sequence comes from Trachelipus rathkii, assembly GCA_015478945.1. Lineage (NCBI taxonomy): Eukaryota > Metazoa > Arthropoda > Malacostraca > Isopoda > Trachelipodidae > Trachelipus > Trachelipus rathkii. The sequence continues at coordinate 9,062 of JABUQX010053430.1, forward strand.
AACTATATTATTATTTTCTATTATTAACGGAATCCAAAACACGTTATAGTGATTATTGAAAGCGATAAAACGAGTGGGGGTTTAAGAGAGTAGCTGCCTTATTTTTGTAGTATAGGCTTCTAAGATATTTGATGATAGATAGCCCGTTGTGTGAGTTAATATTAGTATCTGTCCGTAGTATCTAGTTATTATTACGATTTGTGATTGCATTGTTAATGGAGTCGTTTATGATGCGCAGGTCATTAAAATTTAACGACGATGGCGTTATGTGTTACGTGTCTGTGTGGCTTGTGATTTGCTATGTTAACATTTATTATTGATGCGTTTATTTTGTTAAGTAGACAGATTTTATGTATATTATTTAATTACTTAATTATTATCGTTACATTATTAATTATTATTCATAATATTATTATTGATTTTAATTTGAAAAACCGCCTATCTTGAACATTCTTAGCGTGAAACCTATACGTTTAACAGACTCACGTTAAATTTTTTAAAGTGATTTCTGGTATATATTATCTACCCCTCCCTCACCACTCGATTTTTTCTGCCAAAACAACAAGAGTTAATTGGATTCATTAAGAGTGCTCTAGTTTACAACAAATGTGCTCAGGGTGGAGGGTTTTCTTCTTATAAAAGGTTGAGCTACAGGTGGTATTTGCATAGCTGTTTCATTACGGCCACTTAGAGACAGCCATCAATGAACATTGGGGTGTCATGTGCCGATCGGATAGCATCATAGGACAATTCTGGATCAGAAATCATCATTGGATCTCTGGATATTGTCTGTTATGAGTTAACAAAAATAGCAAGGGTTAAGCTGAGGTTAGTCAGACACACGTGGGTATTAACGGGCGTGACTAGATGGGATTTTTCTGTCTTTCCGCAGGTCTAATAGTATGTTGCTTAATTACTTCATGTTGTGTTATTAGTATTTAAATTGGCGTGTTTCAGTATACAAAAATTCGAAAATAGATCACGGCGTTAAGAATCATGAACACCGAGGGTTGTAAGACTTCTTGATCTATTATTTTAGTCGTATTACAATTTAATGGGCAACAGTTTTGATCGATTATAAGCATTATATCGAGTTCGACTGTAGTTCATGATTCCCGGGTCCGTGAGCCACTTCAATCATAACGTAGAGTTAGTATTGATAATATGATTTGTGGTATTATATTTAAGTATTCTAACTGAAGTTTATTTATTAAATTAGGTAATTTATTTAATTAGCTTTTGAAAAAATGAAAATAACTATACATAAAATTTGAAAGAGAGTTGGTGACAATAATGTTTATTATTACGTTTCTGAGCTAGGTCTGGAATCGGTATTGCTACTCAAATTGCCGAGAATTAAGTAATGGATATAGCTTACGGGTTATATATTAATAAAGTGCACTTTGTAATGAAAGAAATACAGGAATTGAAATTGAAGATTTCACCTTCTATCCACTGAGTATTGGTTCTAGTATGTCATTATTTTTTACTGATTCGATTTGACATTATCGTATTTACCCCGATTTTTAGAAGGGTGTGTACCTATTATGTTTGTTACCCAGTGATGGTATACACTCAAACATAATTTATATTTAATTCTAAAGATATTGTGGATCATTTATTATCATTGGATTAGGCTAAGGATGTAATGGTAACCTATAAAAATAATCAACTAAAAACAAACAACTTCTTTCTCCATTTAATATTATTTAGATGCTAAATTTGATTATTATTTTGTTATTATTATCATGTAATAATTATTATTATTAATATTATATTATTATTATTATACTTATATTATTTATGTATATTATTATTGTTATTACTATTGATCAAAAGACTGTGTTATGTAGATACGATTATTCTTATTATGGTTATTTTTATTACTTTTTAGGACATTTATTACTTTTCATATCTGGCATATGATATGAAAATTATTGCGTATTCCTATTATACATGATTATATGAATCTATATACGGAAAGCGTTTTCGTGTCGTTATCGAATAGGTTTATTTTTAAGCCCAATCGAAACGATCGTCAAACTAATTTAGACTGAGTTAAGACTTATATGAAAAGAATACTCTTCACTATATACCTTTACATTTTATATAATTGTATTATCTATTTAACTTATATCTACTCTATTATTATTATTAATTGTAATGAAATTATTAGTATATATAATTAAACAATTATATTAAATTTATTATCGACTATAATTACAATTCATTTATATATTATTATATATTATTAATTATTATTATAAATATTCATTTACTTATATTATTTTAATTAGTAATTTAATAATTATTTACTTTACAATTTTTTATATATATCCTATTATTATTTATTAGATTATTACCAATTATTATTATTATTATTTAAATTTAATTTATAATAGTTAGTAGTAGTAGTATAGTTAAGTAAGTAAGTAATTAGTTAAGTCCAAGTAGTATTATAGTATCTCCCTCTTTCATGTTTTATTTATGACCCGTCCTCTATTACAATATCATATCATTGTTATTATTTTGTGAACATTATTATGTGATTATCTGTTAATTATTTAACTATATTATTAACTTATTTTATTATTATTACCACTTGACTTTACTTTAGTTATTATATTATTGATATTATTATTATTATTCATTCTTATCTATATTTATTATATATTTATTATTATTATTACTTATTTATTATTCATTATTATTCGATTATTACTATTATTTAATATTTTATTTATGTAATTGTATTATTGGACTCTCGATTATCAATTATTGATTTTTTATTATTATTATTATTTATTAGCAGTTATTCATAATTTAGTATGCTCATTTGATTATATTATTGATTGATTATTATTATTATTTATTATTAATGATATTATTTCTTAATTATTAATTATTATTAATTATGTAAGTAGTAAAAGTAACGCTTCTTGATGTGAGGATAGTAGTAAGTAGTGAGTAGTACGTAAGTAGTAGTAGTTAGTAGTAGGAGACATACAGAATAATATCTATGTATTTTATTCTTTATTCCTATTACTATTATATTAGTCATTGTTATTATTGTAATTATTTATTATTACATTATTATATTAAATATTATTATTATTATTATTATTATTATTATTATCTATTATTATTATTATTATTCATTATTATTATTTATTATTATTTAATTTATTAATTATAGTTTTATTATTATAAATTCCATTAAATTATAATATTTATTAGTTTAATATAAATGTTTAATATTATTATTTATAAGATTATTAATGTTAATCTTATTATTATTATTATTATCTATGTATTTATGTATCTATGTATGACTTATTCATTATTTTTGATTATTTTTTAATTATTATATTATTATTATTATTATTATTATTATATCACTGGTTATTAGAATTATTTTATTTATTATTATTAATTATTGATTATTAATATTAATTATATTATATAAATATGCAAATATTTAAACCTAATTATCTACCTTATTATATATATTTAATTATTATTTTATTGGATACATTGAATTTTTATTATTTTCATTTTTTAAATTAACTTGTAGGAGTTAGTATCGTAGTTAGTAATAGTGAGTTAGTACTCTGATTTTTAGGAGTATTAATAGTAATGATACTTTTCCTATTCTTCGCGTAGTGATATATATGTCTTTTTCCCCCTCCCTTATTACTCCTTATTATTTATCCCAATCTGTTTTACTTGATTGTTGTATTATTATTATTATTATTTAATTTATTATATTTTATTCATTATTATTTATTTTATTATTATATTACTTTAATTTATTCATTGAATTATTATTGATTATTATTATTATTATTAGTATTTATTAATTTTTATTTAATGTAAGTCATCATATCATCCACCTCCTGTTTATTAGAGTGTTTATTATTATTATATTATTAATTATATTATTATTAATTATTAAGTATTGAATTAATTATTAGTTATTATTATTTTTGATTATTATTTGAATATAAAAAATTATTTATGTTGTTTTTTTTTATTTTATTATATTAATAATTAATTATTTATTTTTAAAACTTATTAATTAAAAATTATTATTATATATTATTGAGGTTTATTAATTAATTATTATTATTTATAATTATTATTATTGTTTTGTGAAGCATTATTATTCATTATTATTAATTATTATTATTATTAATGTTATTCGTATTGTTTTACTTATCATTATTAATTATTATGTATTATTATTATATTTATTATTTATTTATTATTATTGATTAAATAAATTATTATATTATTGAATTATTTATTAATTTGTATTTATTTATTATTAATTGGTTTACTTATATTATATTTCATTTATTATGTATTAGTTTGTGTCTTGTTCAATATATTCCTTATATTTGTTCCAAAAAGAAATTTTTTTTATCTATGGTACATTTTGCATTTAGGGTACTTCTTTATCTTAAAGTTCTTTTTTTTCATGCTTTGTATAGTTTTTTTAGTCTAGAGTACTTTATGTATGTAGGGTACTTTTGGTATCTAGAATTTTTTTTGGTATCTAGGATACTTTATGTATGGGTAACGTTTCAAATCTAAAGAATCCTTTTGTATCTAGGATACTTTTTGCATGTAGAATACCTTTCTTGTGTCTATTGTTCATTTTTGTATCTCGAAAATTCTTTTAATTTCTCCTCATTTAAATTAACTAATTTTGATTCTTCCAATCCTTTCCTATTCAACTTTCTCCCTTGCCAAATAAGGACACACACTATTCCTCACTTCTCCATATTTTTCTTTATATTCAAATTAATTTCAAATGACGGTTATCACGGCATATCGGCTCTTGATTTGGGTATATTTTTGAATTAAACAAACATTTTTCCTTATGTTCAATTAAATTCAAATATTCTGTGAGGCAATTTTGTGAAAGCTTGGGTCTGCCAACATGGTAATATGTTTAGTACATTTTTACGCTTTTAATTGAAGCACTTTTAAAAGAGCCACCACTTAGGATATTTCTTTCAGAGAGGATTTATGTCTAATATCGCTTTACCAGGCAAAAGAAATCGAATTTGGACTCAAACTATAAAAAACATATAATAAAATTAGTTTTTATTATACCATGTATTATGAACTTAATTAACTTTTAACTCACTTGAAAAATAAGAGAATATCCCTTATTTAAAGTCATATATGATATTATATGATATATAAATTATCTTTTGAATAATTTATTTTTTGGTGTCATGCATTGAATAATATATACTAAGCAGGGACTTCATGTGACTTCTTTCTTATTATACGTTAGGAGATTGTCAGGTGCAGTCAATAAACTATGTTTTTAAAGAGTGTGTGACTTAGTATTTAAAAATCTCTACTGTCAATATTTATCTTATAATCCAATACAGATTTTATTTGAGAAGACCTGTTTGCCGATAAAGAGCTTAAAGTCCACTTAGATGTTAAGAAGCTTACATTATCTTCTTCATGACCAGTCCTGGTATGACCCCGCAGTGGTGGATACCCTAATTTTTCTTTCGTGATATATAGTGACGCGCAAACAATTTCCTTTATTACTTTTCAAAAAGTGGTCAAAAACAGGATGGATTCATAATCTAACACAATGATTACATCTATATCCTTTGTCACAATATATATACTATTATTTAATAAAAACTTATATATAATATATATTATAGTATGAGATCAGGATATAGTGACTACGAGGCTGGAATGTAGCAGGTTATGATATATTAGAGAAGTGTGCGCGTAAAGTATAGCACGTGTATGTTAATATGTATAAAATTGTGTTTTATTTATTTTACCACATATATATTATATCTTTTAAAATAATTAATATTTATATATTATATTATATATAATATGAATTACGAGCCGTCGTCGAGTGTGACCGCAGTGGAACAGCCCAGAGGGCAAGGCGAAAACAGAAGGGCCCAGAAAGAAGGATTGGAGAGGCAAGCAACGAACGTCTACTTACTATAGAAGTGTCTAGACCAATCATTTTTTCACGAAGAGACACTGCTTCTTGGCTCTCAGTAGTAACAGATAACAACTTAAAAGGAAAAATCACAACCTAAAGAGTAAGAACAGTTAAACAATGCAAAATATAGGAGTGCATTTACTTAATCTTTTGTTAATACGGGAAACTATAAGGAGTAACAATTTTAACACAATATCTTTTGGCAATTTTGATAAAATTAATAAACAAAAATTTATACAGAAAAGATAATTTTTTGAGATACTATTAAGTTGTACGGAGGTAAAAGCTGCGGGTTTCTCAGTAAGCGTCGAATTGAATATGAAGAAAATTTTCAAGATTCTCTTCCCTGGTGGCAGGTGGGCTGAAAATCTTCTTCCTTTTAAGTATATGTTCTTTCCTGAAATGGCGGTGATTTTGTTAGTTCTTATTACTACCTGACACACTGTGCCAGTCCATGCAAGAAATTGTGATAATGCATTAATCAATAATAATAAATAAATAAATCATAAATAAATAAATAATATGAAATATACTATATTTATATATATTTATACATATATATTATATATATATATATATATTATAATTTATATATTATATATATATATATATATTATAATTATATTTATATATATATATATCTATTTATTAACTATAAGATTCTAGGTTATTATATATATATATATATATATTATACATAATATATATATATTATAATATTATATATATATTATATATATCTATTTACTATATAGCTATATATAATACTATATAATTATATAATATATATATATATAATATATATAGTACTATATTTTATATATCTTATATTAATATATATATATATTATATCCCTCCCTATATATAATCTATATAATATATGTATATATTATATATATACCTATTATACCTCTATATAATATATATATACTATATATTATATCTATATAGTTACTATTATATATACTATATATATATATACTATATTTATAATACTATATGTACATACCCTATCACTACCTATACCTAATATATACTATATACTATATATAAGTATATATATATATATATATCTATATATATTTTTATATATATACTATATATATATTATATATATATATATATATATACTAATATTATACGTATATTAGAGTTCACTAATATAGTGTATATTATATTAATATATATAATTAGCGTAATAGTATATATATATATATATTAAATTACTATATATATATTTATTATTAATATATATCGTATATATATATATATATATTATATGATTATTATATATTATATATATATTGGGCATATAAATCACTCTCTCTCAAATCACATCTCTCACTTGGAAGGCAGCTGCTTGAAATAAATTTAGAAATATTCCAATTTAATTAATTTATAAGTGAAATTATGACTATGGTAAATTTATTTATTGTTCTCTTCGGTAAGCAATAATTTAGTCAGAAAAATCATAATTTTCTATGTATTAAACATAAATATGTTAGACCAAATGGATGCAATAAATTCTTGCATTTGGCTATTTGGATATTTTATTTTTCAATCCATACCACCAATTTGACAAAAGATGTTTCATTAAAAGAAAATTTTTAAATGAGTATCTTCTTTTAATTTCAATCAGCTGTCTCTCTGGAATGTAATATGAGAGATGTTTTTGAGTTATATTGTTTCTAAATCGAAAATCGATTTAAGACCCATAGAAAAGGCGGAACCTTGAACGGTTTTGGAATTTTTAATAAATTTTCTTCAAATTTCTATGTCTGAGATAGTTGTAGATCAAATAAAATTCTAAGGTTATTGTTCCACCAGCTTGTCGCGCACCCCTGGTCATTTCGAGACGCCCCAGTTTGAAAACATGGTCATAGACTAGCGTGGACCGTAAAGTTTCTTTTACCTATTGGTCTTTAATTTATATTATTCGAAAAAAACAAAAAACCCAAAAAATTCCATACGTTTTAACGTAAATCTCTCATCGCGCGACTCTTTGTGACCACTGTAGATTAAACTTTTTGAGGTCATCCCCATTCTTCTTTTTTTTTTTTACTTAATCTATAAATCAAAACTATAATAATCACAAGCCTACTCGCGAGTACCTTTGGAACTCTTCAACTTCAAATCCCGAATTGAAAAGATGTATTATATATACATATATATATATTTATATTATATATATATATATGTTTATTATATATTATTATATTAATCTATATATCTTATATCTATATATTATATATTATATATATATCTATACTATTTACTTGTTTACTATATTTCTATATATTATAATTATTATATATATAATATTTATACTGTTATTATATATATATATATATATATTATTTATATATTATAACACTTATTTAGCCATAGGTATAATGATTAAGATGTAAGTGAATAATAGTGCTTATTATTATTGACGAGATAAATTGACTAATTTATAGTCGAGACGTCGCATTTCGGTGAATCCTTAACGGTGCCGCAGCGTGGACGAGTGGACTACTCACTATAATTCTATATATATATTTATATATATTAGTATAGATATACTATATATGATTATATTATATATATATATTACTACTAATATAATTTATATAAAGTTTCACTATTAATATATATATTATATTTATATATATCTATAGTATATTATATATATAATATTATATATATATATATCATTATAATTATATTATATATATATATATATATATATATATACATATATTATATGGCTTTCTATAAGCAGTTGACTCCAGGGGCGAAAATCAATAATTTCATGCTATTGTTTTTTAATAATTTTTAGGGTAAATACATTAATTTTGGGTACATAACCTACACTCTACACCTAACCTAAACAACTTAACCTAAATACTAACTAATATTGAACTGTCAACTGCTTATAAATGTACATATATTTATATAATATACATATATACTAAATTATATATAATCTATTATATATATATAATTATATAAATATATATAATATACTATAAATATATATAACTCTATTAATTAATATATATTATATATTTAATATAAATTGTATATATATTATGTTTCTTTTCTTTATCCCTCTCTTCATTTTCACAATGGGAATGGAAATTTTCCCTATTGGGTTTTCATGGGAATATTCGTAAGGACTCATAGAGCAAAGAATTTTTTATAGGAAATTCAACAATTCCTATCGAAGCTGGAAATCAGAAATAAAATCCATATTACCTAAATATTTACATAAAATAAAACTATTCAAATTTTAATTCCTTTTTGTTTTTGAGTTAGTCAACGAACTCTGCACCCACTACTGCGTTATAGTTAACCAGCCTTAGATCTAATGCAGTGTGACAACACGCAGCGTTTGCTTCATTTAGTAAAACACGTCAGTCTTAAAGATGGCCGTCATATGTTTTGGGAGGTATTTCAGGTGATACGTTTGTTCGCGATTGTGCTTTAAGTAAGTGTTGAAATGTTAATGTGTTTTCTATTCGCTGGGGTCAAGCCACGCGTCTTAATGGTTATAGAGTGTAATAGTCAATTTAAAAAAACTTAAAAATAAATATTGCGTATGCAGTATCGGAGTTCTTTTTCAGTCTTAATGTGTTTTTATTATTTTTATCTTATTATTATTCTTATTATTATTATAGTTAAATCTTTATTATTATATGTTATTTATTAATTATTATTCTTACTTTTTGTATTATTATTTATTGAATTAATTTGTTCATTATTATTATTATTTTATTCTTATTAATTATTCTTTTATTAATTATATTTATTATTTATTATTATTATCATTTATTATTATTATTATTATATTATTATTATATTATTATTATTTTTATTAAATTATATTTAAATCTATATTATTATATATCTATTACATATATTTGATTCTATTAGTCATATTATTTGCCTTTACTAATTGATATAACTATCTATTATATATATATAAATTTTATTATCTGTTTATAATCAATATCTATATCTATAATTCGAATTGGTTAATTCTATTCTCTGGTGTTATGCTCCTTGGTATCAACCTTGGAGGCTTGGACAATTGTGCTAAGAACCGAAATACTAGATCATGGGTGTTGCATCCTCCAGCCCGCAGCCCCATATTAATGTACCTTGATTGTGCATTAGGGTGCGATATGAAAAAATTTAATAGTGTTTCTTTTTTTTAATTTCTAATAGTCCGCGGAAAGATTGTCTTTTGTATGCTAATTAAGGATCACAAATTTTTTTGATGTATATCGGACATAGCTTTAGGTGCACGACAATTAAATGAAACCATAATTCTCATAAATCTTGAAATCTTTTTGCTCTATATTCGGAACCTCTCTCGTTCTTAGTTTTTTATTTGCATCTATAAAGTCCAATTTAACAAAATTTCTACGCACTTTTTATGACCCTTTTTTTATTAATAGAAATAAGAGTAAATTTTTTTTTTATTAATTTTGAATTTGTGTTCTGGTGCTCGGAGGATAAAAAATAATATACGTAGCAATATATTTATCACTAAAAAAGATGGAGCTATGAGTTGGGTCGTTATTGTTGTTTCTTCGCACATTTGAGTGGGCATTAGATAATCGTTCGCCGGCTGTGTCGTCGTTCCTAGCAGAATTCACTGAGTTCAGACTTCAGAAGTCGTAGTGCTCGATAATTACTCTTTTTGGGAGTGTGTGTTATCGTTCTAATAAATATTGTGTGACCCAAATGAGCCCACTGTCGAAACCCGTTAATAATACCCATGGTGAATGTCTTTTTCGGCGAAGTTTTTAATCGGTTCTAAGACTGGATCGTAATTGTTGGTCTATGGCGATTGTAGAAGATGCTATTTTACTTGTAGAGTCTAAACACAAGATACACCTAATCGAGGATGTTAACTGTAAGTGAACATCTTATATTCTAAGCTAAGAAATCGAAACACATAGATTAACATAGCTTTTACTGTATGTCATTCTGAAAGAACGATTTTACAAAAATGATATGTTATCATGCCAATCCCGTTGTTAAAATCTTATAAAAAAAGAACGTACAAGCATAATTCAAACCTTGTTACATTTAAGGAATTCTCAAAACCTTCTATACTTTGATTGTCACATTCTTTTATGTCAACAACTAGTTGTAAATAAAAAGCAAAGTCCTTATTTTTAGAGTAGGGATTTTTGCTAACGTTTAGACTTTCAACAATGTAGTTGAAAAAAGAAAGGAAAGTCCTTATTTTTAGAGTAGGGATTTTTGAAAAATCAACAGATCGTCGAAATGGTTTGGGTATATGGTTATGGGTAATGTTGATAGGGTTATTGAAAGATGCAAGGAAAAGTAAATAAAGAGGAAATTTAAATTAACTCAAGAAAATTCACAAAAATCTTACAATAAGATATTCCCGTTTCATTGATAGTGATCGAGCACGGAAGAGAGGAAGTGCCAGAAAGCACTGTCTAGTGATGAAGAAAAGAAGCTTTTTTACAAGAAAGAGAAATTGCGAAGGTTGTTCAGCATTAAAACATATAAATAGCTCAATCGTATTAAATTTGCGTTCGTTGCAATCATATGTGATCGCACATGATATTGATCAGAGGCTTGCTGCGAATCCAGCAAGCGTTACTTTTGAGGACTTTTAGGTTTAATAAATTATATGATGACAATAAGTAATCGATCGAGTAAATTAGACGAGAATGATAAGGATCGGGAAATTGCATTCAGACAGTCAGGTCTGAAAACGAAAATAGGGACTTTGTTTTTAGATGAAAGGGAAGACAAGACAATTATTCAAAAAAAAGAAGTTTTTCTTTTTTATATAAATTGGTTATAAAAAAGAGCGTTCTCGCTAATAGACAGCAAATAAGTTTTTAGCATGTACACAGATATGGTCGGAAAGATTTGACAGAGAGCTGATTGAGTTATTTGGTCCGAAATGAACGACATACAGACAACTTGGTTGATTTTACGCAATTGAATCGTGAATGGAGACTGTTTGTAATATGGAGTCATAATGGTTGATTTCGTTGATTGGGCCACAAAATTAGGGAAGATAACGTGAGTGGTGTAGTTTGGCTTATCTCAAATTGGTTACGCCTGCTGTGCCTTTACGCAGTTTTTTTATGTCTTTAAGAATGGAAAACTAAGGTCCAATGAGTTTAAAGGAAAAACTATTTTAAGCATCTGGAAAAACTGTCATGAGCTTTTCCTTGGAACCCTTCTTACATGAAAATAGATAAATACACTTCCTTTAGTTAAAACTGATAAGTGATTTAAGTACAGAATCAGACGCATTTAATGGAATTGCTGCGGTTGCTGTATGTAGTGGTCGAGTTCTTGTTTGGGTTTACATTATGAAAACTCTTGAAGCACTTTAATCAAGATGGCTTACCTCTTCACTTCGTTGTGATGTGGCAACTGAAACCTATAAAACCTTGCAAATTCTGGCTAACTTGTATTGTAAACGATTTATGCACCTTGTGTGGTTTACAGTTAATCTCCCCGCGCACCGCCCTCATGCCCGCGCTCGCGTTCACAGTCTCTGGAAGCTAGATTTCTTACTCAGCTGCTCTAACTACTGAACTAAAAATATAGATCAGTTATTCACAGAAACGGCTAGCTTGGCTGCTGCGAGAAATATTCTTTTTGTCTGTTATATGCGTGAAGCGCACATTCTAAGAGAGCTTAGGCGTGCGCAGATTCTAAAAGCAAGGTCAGAGAGTCGATGTGGAATTAGAAAGTTTACTATTCCAAAAAATCGACTTTGACGCTAAGATTGACTTTTCCACTGATCTATAGTAAAGACATTGAATCAAACCCCACGCCAAGTACTTTTCCATGTTCCTTAAACATTCGATTATGAACTCAGAATCACTGTTGTGGAGAACCCGTTATTGGCTCTTCCCAGAACCTATTACCACAATCCGTGAAAGAGCTGTTAACTAGCTAGGCTGGGAGCATCTCTTGCTGTCTGTAGGATCATCCCTCTCAGGGAAGGTTTTATTAATCGCACCGCACTCTGTTAATGTCAAAGAATACTGCCAAAATCTCGATACAAAAAAAACATTTTCAATTTTGATCTAGCCATGAAAAAAAAATTTTTCAAACGTTGGGCATTATATCTTATCAAGGATCTTACCTCTCGCACTCTCTATTTTTGGTTTATTATAAGAAATTTTTGTAATACATGTACCACAAATATATGGAGGTGCCTTTGTTTCATTTTGTTATTTAATTATGTAAATGTGTTAACAAAAATAATTTGTAAAAAATGCGAAAATATAAATATCTTGCTTAAAGTCAATTTCTTTTGGTGATAATATTTTGTGCAGAATGGTCTTTTCTTTTTTTTTAATCTAAGATGACTTTATTGTTATTAATTGCATTACTTCACAGTAAATGTGTATAACTGTATATAACTTCAATAAAAATATACACGCAACCAATTTTGAATTTTTTAATTCTTAAAAAATTCAATATTTTTTAGGCTTTTGCGCACTAAAACGTTGTAGTAGAGAATGAATTTGTAATTTTTTTATGAATGTAAAGAGGCAACTTTGGCCGTATTAGAATCTCATATCAAAAAAAAAAATTTAGGCCGGTTTTCATTTCACCTATTGTGCTATGTGCATTAGATTGTCACATATGTAATTTTTCATCCTTAATTCTTTCCCCTCATTTTTATATTTTTTCTGCACTTTTCAAATCCCTCCCTCCAAATTTCTATCAATCCTTTTTTTTAACCAGAGAAGTAGATGAAGGCCGATGACACCCTTCTTAATTGGAAGGATACCTGGAGTCATCTGTGCTGAAGGGGTGTGAATGTGAATTGATCACGTTCATCGCTTCGGTACAGCCGAGACATAGGTATTGGTTTGGTTTTTTCCCTAATCCCGCAGCTTAGGCTATCCTGCCGTTCACAACTCATAGGTTCGACACCCATGAGGAGGGGGGTCCCTTTGAATTAATACACCTGAACTGCTGCCTCGAAATTTGATGATTATACTACGATTAATGACGGAAAGATAATGACTTACTCTGATTGCATTTAGCGATATTATGCGTGATTATTCATTTCACTGGAGCCTCTGCATTGACGATTCGTCACTGGCAGCCTCTGACATCCAGGTACAACGGTCAGGGGGAACCGAAACGTGCCTCCGTCTAGTGTTCATTGTTTACTCATTTGCTGCTCCCATCGGCGAATGCCCAGCTGCATTCTACAATCGATATTTATTATGCGAACAAAGTCAAAAACTCTTGCTGGACAGAGGACATTCCTGTCGTTATGCGTGACTTGAAAAGTTTAGATTTGATTTCCTAGTCACGTTAATAAAGATGGTCTCTTCGTTGGCTATACGCGGGAATCAGAGTTCTATTTTGTATCCTTGCCGAATGTCTCTCGTAAATCCCTTATTTCTAGCTCTTGACGAATATAGAACAATAGAAAGGCATATTGTACTCTTTGTAAGAAGACACGATTCTAGCGTTCTTAGAGAATCTAGCAGAAAAGATCCTGCTCACTAACGTTTACAGATTTCTCACACGTCGGGATTCGCCTGACACCTAAATTCTCGTTTACCGCTGACCTTTAACACCCTTTCCTACAATACAGGTGATTGGTTTTACAAGTTAAGTATTTCGTACGTTTTTCCAGACCAGACGTTGTTTTAAATGCCAGGCCGGTCTGGGTCTCCCGGATACTGTGGGAGATCGCTATGATTAGTGGGCCGATTTCTGGGAGAATTTTCAACACACTCCTTGTGAACCTTCACTAGTGCATTAGTAGATCTTTTCCCCCGTAATCATATGCGAGACTCGAGAAGTCTGTACTGCTATCTGGCACTAGTATATCAACCGTGACCTCGAATACAGTTAAACGACAAGCCCCTGTGATGTGCAATTTGCTCACTAAAATGCGGTTCACACCTAAACCGAGTACTAGCTTTAATTAGCAGCTATGAAACTAATCGGTTATCTCCACATAGCTTGGAGAGCAATTCATTCCAAGAAACTCTGTCTATACCCTTCCGATGAGTTCACGCCAACCAGTAGGGCTGCATCTTTGTCGCCTACCTCTACATTCTCCAACTTCCAGAAGAGATTCTAACAGAGACAAAAGTTTAAGAACAAGCAAAGATTTCTCTCATAAATATAAAATGATTGAATTTTTTACAAAAATAACACCAGATGTAAAAAATGCAACTAGAGACATCGCAATAAGTTATTCTGAGATAAAGAAATTAGGACGATCAATGAACTTTTACCACAAGTGGAACAATGTCGCACAGACCCACCAGCCGAGCTCTGAATACTTGCAAGATTCTTCCAACTCTTTGAATCCTTCTTATATCGTGTCTCGAATTTTATATTCAGCACTCCTAAAGGATTCTATGGCTTAGCGGATGAAATGGATCTTTTCAAGTAGAGCTGTGTGAGTTGAATCACTCTCTTTAATAATGTTCCTGCGATTGCAGGGAGTGAATGGGAAACCGTTAACGCAAACACGAACGCTAATAAGCGGTTCTGTGATCTGTTTGGTCGGCATGAGAGGGGACCCAGAGTTCCCATCACGTTCACAAATTGCACAGTCGTCCAACACTCACTGATGACTTCATAGATAGTCTACAGTTGCATTTCGTAGATCCAACGGATCCCAAATTCGTAATTCAACACCTTCTCATAAAAGATGATTACTTTCCGGGAACACCTTCCTGCTCCACGTTTCTGGAGGATAGTCCTCGTATTCTTCACACTTTTCTGATCTGCTTGGCTTGGCGAGATTGCTGTGTCGCTTCATTCCTAAAGTGGGTATTTGGGTGCTCTTATCGACCAACACGTCGGCACAGATAGATGGACTTGGTTGAGCAGTATTCGTGGCGAAATTCCCTCACAATATACCTGAAAACTCTCCCACCATTAGGAAGGTACGTATCACCATATTTGTTGTTCCGACTATTACCTGTACACCAGGATTTGTTTGCTTTCTCAACATCGTCGATTGACTCATCGTAAGACTTTTCTCCTCCTCTGCATCTACTGTCAAATACCCCTAGCGCATGAGCGGAGTTTGTTCATAAGACCATATTTCATAAAATTGTATGGATATAGCATGACCTTCCTCATGGAATATGTCGCGGCTATCTATATATTTTGAAGACTTGTTTAACGTAATAACATTTACACAAAGCGCGTGTGATGGTTTGCAAGAACTTTAAGACTATGTTGTGATGTCTTATATATCGCAGCTAACCCTAAATAGATAAGATGGTGAAATTGTATTGGGAGTGCAGTAATAGTCTTCATAATCTGTCCCTATTAATCCAGTTGCCCTCTTCAAACGCTAGACTTCTCAGCAGATTTGCCACTGCACGAGATTATCATGTCTGTTCGTACCGACCTCTTGACTGATCTGCTGCGATCTACTTGGTCGGTAGTGGGTTACTAAGGTCGTTAGCTCGATTTAATTTTACGCAGCTCTCTGGATTGTTATGACTCGGACGTACTTAAACTCTTCGTCACCCTCTATGGAGGATGATTTGTCCCAAAGGCTGTTAAGTTAGCTCCTTGTTGCATCTTCTGATACTTTGTCCCTGGATGCTTAGCACAAGACACCCTACGATATGGAACGTTTTAATACACGCCTTTCGTTCTGTATAGTTTTTCTTTTGTCCATTCCCTTAATGGATCGCTCTTAGTCGCTCCCGCTTTCATCAGGCTACATTGCTGATCCACTCTCATCTTGATCAAATAAGCGGTTTCCTGGACTGTTGAAATGCATGCTTTAA
>JABUQX010053431.1:0-32544 GCA_015478945.1 Trachelipus rathkii
TTTGTGTGCTATTTTTAAGCTCCCGCCAGAGCCAGACTTCTGGAGATGTTGCGGAAGGAAGTGTATGGAGGGAGGAAAGACTGAGGAGAGAGCAATAAAAAACTTGTATAGCGTTTGTGAGTGTAAAAAAGTGAGAACTGGAAGTAAAAATGAGAATGTTTGAGCGTTGGGCACGGGACTCAGACAGGACAGTTGTTCCTTCTCCGTTATTTCTTTTATAGCTTGCCGTATGATGATGTGAATTCTAAAAGTTAATGATGTTAAGACACTTCTATATCTCAAGATCTGCGACTGTGTGATGAGTAAATCAAATTGGGTCTGTATCTAACTGGTACGATTCATGGACTATTGGAGTTGGGAGGATGGAGTATTGAAGAGGATTAATGGAAAGTTTTGCCAGAAATTTGAAGGGAGATAAGTAGAAGTTTAAGAAATGAATAACAGCAAAGAGAACCAAGTGAATCACACAGTGAGGGGTAAGAAGGATGAAGGTAGAAGTAGAGATCGATCCATTCGATGATGAAAGATCGAGAAGGTAGATCGCAGGTTGTGTCTATGTGGACGTCACTCAAGCAAGGGAGGATTTTAATCTGCCAAAGAACTGGGGCAACAGCAACAGGAAAAATAACGAAGAACAATGAGAGCTGTATTCACCAATTAATGAACAAATTTGGTAACACTAATACAAATATATATATTTGCTATATTCAAAGTAATGTTCTTGGAAATGAAAAACACTGGGAAACCCACACACACAGATTACATTTATTTTGAAAGTATGCAGAAACACTTGGAGCATTAGCAACAAGTAGCCAGAGTAGAAAATTGATCGTGAATGCTTGCTGAATATGAATGGTTGTTGATTGATCGATATGAGTGTTGGAGTTGAATAGACGAGGTGAGATGATAGAGACGTTGAGAAGAATGGGTTTAGGAGAGAGTTAGTGTGTGCCTGTGTTGAACAGGGATAGATACGCGTGAACGGTGGGCGATATAGCAGTGAGCCGGAGAACGATCGCGAGTAGAAGGTGGTGGTGGAGAGTGGAAGGGAGTAAGGCCGAGATGAAGACTGAAGGCAAGATGGAAAGATTGCTTGGAGAGAGCCCTGAGAAGACATGGACTGCCCGCGATGCGCCAGCTGATGGAGGATGGTGTACCTCTGGAAAAGATTTTGTTAATAATGGAATAAATGGTTCATTAAAATTTAACTGATTAATTTTGCCTTTTATGAAATCGGGGATATCAAAATAAAGAGGTAAAATAATAGATTTTATATATACATTATTTTTATATAAATAATAAAATTATATATCTAACTATTATATATATATGTACTATAAGTATGTCATTACTATATATTATATAGTTAAATAAAATATACACATTTAAAATTAACTATTTGAATTTATATTATGTAATTAATTATATATCGATAATAAAAATTAACTTATAAATAATTGTGACTATTAGAGTCGCATAACATCATAGCTAAAGGACTAAGATATATTATACACTTTTTACACTAGTATTATTATTTGCATTTCTTAAACTTTCATTATTTCTTTCTGTCTGATAGAATGTCATTTCTGTTTATTTGTTAGCTAAACATGATTCGCATGAAAACAGGGAGACACCACACGATCAAGGTGAGAATAAAAGACAGTTCAATTTTAATAATTTTTGGAATGGTTAGAGTGGAGAAAGTAGAGACGGTATAGAAGAGAGGCATAGAAATGAGGGTTGCTTGTGGTTAAGATATTCAGATGCAAAATTGAGGAAAAGGGTTGAGAAGAGACGAGAGGAGACAATGGAGTACAGTATGGAGATGTGAATAAAAATATTTTATAGAAGGTGAGAAGCTAGAAAGATTTGCGGTCTGATCAGGAAGGATGAAGATCATGAATGGTTTTTACGAACGAAGGGACTCACATAACGGTTCACTAAGTTATATCACGGAACAATTAGCGAGAGAAATTTCATTTATTTAGTTGAGATATCTGAGATAGTTATGATCATATTTAGACTTGTTATATGATTATTCTAGTCCTGATGACGTAGGATATATATATAGGACAGTAAAGTAATACAGATAACAATGGAGATCGAGTGATGCAATAGATATGTTGAGTGATAAATCAACTGGTGATGGGCAGGGCAGAATAAGCATAGATAGAGGTAAAGTAATAAGAAATGTGAAATAATATGTGTAATAATGAGATATGGAGTTGTGACAAGAAAAAATGGAAATATATTAGAGAAAATAAGGGACTTGAATCAATTAAATGAGGAGTAAATTAGTGAGAGGTTTGGGTAGAATACCTGGATAGAAAAACGATATATAGAGAGATAGAGTAGGCAGAGCAGAGAGGACCTCAGGCGAAATAGATGGGTAAGAGTAATAATAGAAACACACACACAGCGGAAGTGGACTGAAAGATAGGGAGGCGTCATGGTTAAAGGAACAAGAGCTATAAAGATACCAAAAGGTGGCCGAAAGAGAGAGACGTACACCAACAGCGGTATCAAGTAAGTGCTGAGAGGCAAGAAGGAAGAAATGTGAACATAGATAGAGTATAGAAGAGAGAGGCTGCCACAAGGAGAGAAGAAAGGTAGTAAGTATGATGATTATGGAATTAAAGATGGGAGGGCAGATAAAGGATGAAGATTTATTGCTGACAAAAAACATAAGTAGAGGATTACAAAGAGGAAAAAGTGTGTAATCACATTCAATGAATAAGAGACAAGGAGACGTTTTGATGAACTCATTAGACACAAACAGGAGATGGACGGGATACTTCAGTGAACTGCTAAAGGTGAATGAACAGAGGGACGAGGGGAGGAGGAGAGAGAAGAGATGGTAGAGGGAGAATGAGAAAGTAGAGGAGGATGATAGGGAAGTATTAATGAAGAACTAGAGGTGGCTCGAAAGCGATAAAAAAGGTAAGTAGCGCCGAGTAGTGAAGTATGGTATATTTTAATATATATACCCATATAGAATGGAGATAAAAGTGAGGGATACATTTTTGTTACAATTATTTATTTTTTGAAACTGTATTTTAAATTAAGGGTGGAAAGAGAGTGAAAGTATACAAGAAGTAGTGAGGGAAAGTCAATTATTAAGTGCCAATATAGTATATATAAGTAGGAAAAAAAGCGAACAAAGTAGACTGAAATACTAACAGGTAGGTAATTTTCCGTTGTTGTAAACATCACCATCGCAAAACATATGAGTATAGAAATTTTAAGAGAAATAAGGTTGATATAAATAGTAAGTACATGACCTACAGACTTGTGGAGAAGTAGCAGCAAGAGTAAATATAAGAAAGAAAAGAAGCACGACTTATCTTCACTTGTTATTCGCTCTGTAGAATTACGATATGGAAATAAGTGAAAAGTATATTATTCCAAAATACACTAAGCATTAATATATACGCTTATTTCTATAAATCCGGAGTAAGAAGCTTTCAGAGATCAGTATGACATAGAGAGAGAGACTTGTGGAAGTGCTGGAGAGAGAATTAATGCAGTGGTGGGTAGATGAAAGTTTAAAGAAAGGAGTTTCTGAGAAGTAGATTTGTACAGTGAAATAATAAGGTCAATATTGATTAAATTGTAAGAACAGAATATTAGATGAATAATAAGAATGGTTCGAGTATAGATAGGTTGAATAAAAAGGAACAAACAAGGAGCTATGTTGTCAATAACCTAAATTCTTGTTATATCTGAGTATCCTGGAATGTATAGTTGATAAAATATAACGAAATATGTTAGATATAGATAGATATATCGAGGTGATGAAATTTGGAGATGATATAGTGATATTTTTAGGCTTATATTGCGGTATAGACATTTAGGCTCTGACTGGAAGTCAGAAGATGAGATAGAACAGAGTATGATGAAGAATGAGTAATGATTATATATAATTTATTATATATCATAACATGCTAGAGTAAGAAGGATTGTGATAGTTGTGTAATATAACATCAGTAATATAATATATATATATTATTTATATAATTATATATATATAATATATATATATATTATATATATATATAATACGTATAGCTAGGAATTAAGTTAATCAATAGTTGAAACAAATTGCTAAAAAATCAAAAAAATAAAATATAAAAGTCTGATTTTTATTAAAAAAAAAATACGTAAAAAAAGTGTCAGTATTGATTCTTAAATCATTTGATCTTTTGTGCCAACCCTGCTGCTCTAGAATCTAGACCCCTGTATTATATTATGATATTATTATTTATTATTATTATTATTTTTATTTATTATTATTAAATTATAATATTATTATTATTTTATATTATTATTATTATATTATTAAGAATATTATTATTAAAGTAGAAACTACTACAAAACAAATATTAACTAAACTGTTTAAAGCAAGAAATTTTTTAAAATTTTTAAGCTTATCTGAAAAAAGAGCTTTTTAAAAAAATGCTTTTAAGATCCCATTAGAAAAAACTTTATATGTATATATTCCCTATTTTACTTAATCAATTTATATTGATTCGCTATCCAAATTTTTGCTTAACAGAAACTATGAAGCTTCTCACAATTTGGATACGACAGCATGACAGATATTCTAGAGAGACTCCACATGTTTTAATCAGACAATTTTTAAGTAGAATATGTAAGGTGTAGCAGGAGTTGAAAGTTCCGGTTTCCAAACCCGGAATTTTTCTACGGTTCTGGAAAGTGTCTGGT
Organism: Trachelipus rathkii; assembly: GCA_015478945.1. Taxonomy (NCBI): domain Eukaryota; kingdom Metazoa; phylum Arthropoda; class Malacostraca; order Isopoda; family Trachelipodidae; genus Trachelipus; species Trachelipus rathkii. Next base: position 4,726 of record JABUQX010053431.1, read on the forward strand.
TCCAGCCAGAGCGCAAAAATTCCTGATTCCGGGACATTCCTAAATATATATATATATATAATATACTATATATATATATATATATATATTATATATATATATAATATATATTAGTATATTATAATATATTATATATATTATATATATATAATATTATTTATATATATATATATAATATATTTATATAAATATATTATATATATAATATATATATATATATACTATTATATATATATATAATATATAAGGTAGGAAGGACTTCAGGCATCTGTTCGCAGCGGTTACCGAGTGCCGTGGGTTGGGGTCTCGCTTCTGTTGCTGTTGGCACTGGTGTTTGAGGGTTCCCTATTATATATATATATATATAATATATATATATATACGGTATATATATATATGATAGTAATATAGATATTATATATATATTATTATTAATAATATATAGTTATATATATTATATAATATATATATATAAATTATATAATATATATATATATATATATATATATATATATTATCATACACTTTCTTCTTCCCAAGACTGGGGGTAGTTGCGTAACATGCACGCAGAAACAGAAAGTAGGAAGAAGTATGAGCGCCAGCTGTAAAGAAAGCATCAGCCGGTCCACCATCCTTTATAACCCTTTTAGTGAGAACCTTGTAACAAGTCCAGAAGAATACCCTACAGTAATATTAAGACAGATAATATCATACATAGGAAAATTCCCAAAAAAAAAAATATATTGGCCAAATTAAAAATGGCCAAAGTACAAGAGGTGCAAGTACTTTGCAAATTTTCCCAACACAGTACAATTACCCACTGAGTTTTTTGATACTGCAAGCACAAGATTCCAAAATGTAACTTAAGGTACACGTAACCCAAGGTCTGAAACCCAAGCCTGTTTGCACCTTTTCTTTCTCGCCTCCTGCCTAAAAGCGTCTCGCATTACTCTTCCTCAGCATTCCTTTACTGATCAATTCCCCTTTTTCCTTTGGTCCTCTCCAGCAAGTTCGATTCCCAGCAAACACTCGCCCACTTCATGCCTTATACCGCTTAAACCAAAGGACTGATCATTCCATCCCTGCCATAATGACCAAACCCTTCCTGTAAACTCAGTTTATCTCTAATTGTGCGCCCTTTCTTTTTCATCCAACACAAAAACCCTAATACGTTTTATTCCGTGCATTTATCTCAAGTTCTTCCTCACCTAACATGGCCCTTAGATTGTTCACAATAAACCTATTACTTAAACCAACAGGTAACAAACAATACCTAATGACAAAACCCCCTAGCGCACTCAATGACTTAATCAATTCACATGCACCAAGGATTTAATTTCACAACCACCTCAATAAACCCATTCACAACTTAACCTAAGAACTCCCCTAACTGACAGTTTTTGCATTCACTCCGTTTCCAATTTCATATCCAACACTATCGCTAAATATTTTGAAACTCGGATCTTGTTCCGTTGCTCACCCATCTAACACTGACCTCTACAGAACCGGCGGCTCTCCCTAACTCACTAACACCTATAACCTTAACTCTTATTTACATTTATTTTCAAACCCCTCTACCAATCTTCCAACTCTTTTCAGATTCACTACACAAAATCAAATAATCTGCATACAATAAGTAGGGCACCCTCCACTTTCTTTCATTCTCCATCATTCTAACACCTTCCCCTCCCACCCTCATCTCTAATTCTTTCATAACTCCATCCATATATATATATTAAATAACCAAGGAGACTAACATCCGCTCACTCTTTATTAATATTAACAAACCGAATTCAATTTCCAACTCTATTTTAAGCTGCCTACACGACAGCTCACTGATCGCCATACATACTTTTGATATCCATTCAGAAACTCTACTCACCAACACCATACCGTCAATATTCACAAACTCCTGCACAAAGCTTCCCTATTAACCCTGTCATACGCCTGTTGCAAACCCATAAAACCTAAATACAATTTATTCTTCTCTCATTTTCTCAATCATTTTTATTTTCGTTTTTGTTTAAAATATAAATCTTTATGACAATGGAGTAATTCCCTCCCCTTCAGGTACTCATCCCGATCTTCATCTGCAACTTTTCCAGTATGGTCACTATGAGGAAACAAAACATCCTTCAATAAAATTGACGAAAGTTTATATTAGATTTATCTAATCCTTAGGCTTTCTTTACCGAAATTCTTATAAATATTTTAATTATAAGTACCAAAATGACTTTAATCTTAATTTTAATCACAATTTTTATCAAAGCATAGGAACTCATAACCATTAAATTAATTTTGAGAATAGCAATATGTCTGTTTTTAATTTTTATTCCAAGATTCATTGGGTAATACAGACCTTCAAAAACTGGAATTTATCTCATTCAGTGGACAAAGATAGAAACGAAGTGATAAAAAAATGCTCATCTCTGGATGCATTTAATTCTGTTTCTCTCTTCTGATTCTTATAACAGAATCCCATCCTGATCCAGAAACTTTTTCTCTACCAATATATAGTAGCCATGTGTTTAACCTAACCTAACATTTTTCTACACCAAATCTAATTCTTGTTTTTTTCTCTTTTTTTTTTCTTTTTTTTTTATTTAAGAATCTCAGATTTTTAAAAGTTAATTTTTCGGGTAATATAACACGACCAAGAAGCTCTTTTAAAAATCAATGAAGTCAAAAAGTTAACATATAATGCACATTGTACATATATTTTTGTTATTACTGTTGCAACGTTCCTTCAAATATATCCATTACAATTATTTTATTACATTACTTTTATTTTCTTACAATTTCATTATGTAATTTTGCAAAACAAAACAATTTTATCAAATATTCAAATATGTTTTAAACACGAACTATACTTGTAATTTTATCTTTAATAAATAAGTATCAGAATTTTTTTTCAATTTACGCATTTTTCATAATTACAATTGTCACTAAGGAAACTAAAATGAATAATGTATGGTGTTCAATTTTGTCCATTCTGTATATAAGCACTATTACAAAAGTTAATGTGTGAAAATTGGGTAAAGAACTAGTTAGCTAGTAATAATCTGGTAATAGCTAGCAATAATCTGGTTTAACAAATGAACATTTTTTTAAATATATAAATCAAAGGTTTAAAAAATATTTGCATAATTAATTACCTTTGACTGTGGCGACGTCACCTTGGGGCATTAACATCAGTCGGTCTCCATTTTGAATATAACCAGTTTCCAATCTTCCACTAACGCACATACTCGATCCTTGACCTTTATACACATCACTTATACAGAACCTTATAGGTTTATTAATAGTTCTCTCTGGTACCGAAAGGTTATCTTGTAATAATAATAAAAAAAAATAATATGATAAAAAGTGATAATCAAAATATTTCAATATTATGTAATAACAGACATTCACATATTTCAATATTATGTGATAAAAGACCTTTACATTCTCCCATGTTATAAGGTAAAACAAATGAGAATTCAAATTATCCACATTTATCCAAATCCAAAAGAAAATAACATTATATTGAAACCGTAAGACGTCATTTAAGATTTTAATGTATTGGTGAAATTTATAAAATTGTGCTTGAAAGAATAGTTAAAGACACATGTCCAAATGTATATACGGTAGGTCGAAAAAATCGCGCTATCATATATAGAATGCAGGGATTATCGAAAGCTTATGTATTATATACTTCTTATGCTTAATGTTTCCTATGATAACCTAAAAAAATTCATTGATTCTGTGAAGCAGTTGACCTATAACGTGATGCAATTTTGGGTAAAATGAAAAGTCTTTTAATATTTCATCAACTCTCTCGAAATAAAAATTGAAATTTACAGAAATTATGACGAGAGGTAAGGTGGATAAGTTTTTTTCTTTCCAACATAATTATTCGAGAATGAGATACCGAATTTAAACGAGCTAAGACGACCTTGGATGACGATCATCAGGGTTGGTGACCCAACTGCTTCAACACCAGAACTGATTGAAATTCTGCGACATAGTTTTGAAAGATTATCAGCAATTCAAAGGTATCAGAAATGGTCGAGGCTTTAGGCATCTCAAAGAAACTGATACTTCCCATTATAGACCAAGAAATGAGTATGTTCAAGTTAACAGCAAATGAGTGGCTCATGTTTTAACAAATGAACAGATACGATCTTAGAAGAAATTCACCTCATTTTCATCGTCAAATTGAGTAAACTGATGACACCTCAATCCATTACTACAAACCAAAGTCGAAACAGCTTTCTAAATTGTAGAATAAAAGGTAAAAATCCCATATTAAAGAAGGTGAAAACAATTTTATTGGACGAAAGCTGGTCTGTTTTTTGGGATGCAAAAATTGAATTACTAATACAAAAAAGGGTGTAGTTCCATTATGAAAATGCACTCCCTCATTTAGGTGTTGCAGAAGTTAGAAATTTGTAAGAATTTTTTTTATTTTCCAAATCTGACACCATTAGATTTCTCTCTCCTTCCAGCATTCAAATTCTTTCTTGGAGATAAAAAAAATAATTTCCAATCCCGAAATTATTTCAACTGTTAATACTTGTTTTAAAAAAAGGTATCACAAAAAACCACGTCCCAACAGGAATAAATAGACTTGAATACAGTCAATTAAACTATAATATGGTGGTGTGGGAGAATATATGAAGAATAAATTTTAAAAACGTAATGATATTTTATTATCCAATACACCGAACTTTTTAGCCTACTTTCGTACAATAGCAAAAACTGAATCCAGTAAAATAATTAGCACATACTTTAAATACATTCTTAGGTCACAAAATGTCTGCTGATGCAGCACATCAAAAATTTCAAGATCCAAAATGTCTCGAAATGGTATCAAAAAAATTAGCACACAAAAATTAAATTCTCTATTTGCTTCAAGGGAAGAAGGTCCACCCATCGGTGGCTAAAGGATCTTGATCGGTTCAGTTGAAATCAGAGTATGATAGCAATACTCAAAATTCTGAGTGACTTGTACTTAGTCAAGAAAAAAACATATAACAATTTTCCTGAATAAGAACTGGGATATTCTCGATAGGCACAGTGGATTTTTACTCGCATTATTCTCTCTAAGTCCTTATATAAATTCTTATAAAATTATATAGTATTAGCAGCACAAAGAAGTATTAAGGAATGGTATAAAAACAAATGTTAAATATCACAGCTGCGAAGACGGAGCCGAAATTCTTTTTAATATCAAATTAAGGGGTTTGGAACAAGGGCCGTGCATTAAATTTTAAAATTATGGAGCCGTCGCCGCTTATTTTAAAATAATGGGGCAGGCAAAAAAAAATTCCACGGACCCGCAGCTCTGTTAAATATATAAGGAAAAGTATGAAGATGAGAGAAAATTCGCAATTAAAGAAATTGAAAAATGAATAAAATAAAATAAAGCTTATGTCTTATGAAAACGTTTTTACTGTAATAATAATTAAACTAGAGAAATTATCGAATATTACTTAAAAATTTGTACAATGTATTTGACAATTTCTAATAATAAACTAAGAAAAAATATAATGTCAAATATAATATTTACAAATGAAAAATTAAATACTTACCAATTGCTTCTAACAAGGTTGGACCAGTGTACCAACTTTTAAGAGCCGTGTCTGTAGGAGGTTCGACTAGATTTTCGCCCGTAAGCCCTGAACAAGGAATATATGTGACGTCAGAATCTCTGTAGCCGACTGTCTTTAGAAAATGTTTTAAACTTGTTACTATTTCTTTGAATCTTTCCTGGCTCCAGTCGACACTGTCCAATTTGTTAACTATTACAGCCAGTTCGGATAAACCTTAAAAAAAAAAGAACAGGAATAAATCACCAATAATAATAATAATAATAATAATAATAATAATAATAATAATAATAATAATAATAATAATAATAATAATAATAATAATAATAATAATAATAATAATAATAATAATAATAATAATAATAGTAATAATAATAATAATAATAATAATAATAATAATAATAATAATAATAATAATAATAATATAAATAATAATAATAATAATAATAATACTAATAATAATAATAATAATAATAATAATAATAAATGAATTTTGAAATAATATGTACCTAATGAGCGTGTCAAAATTGCATGTTCCCTTGTCTGGCCTCCAGTTTCGAATCCAGCTTCAAAACCTCCTGTCGAAGCATCAACCACAAGAATGGCAACGTCTGCTCTTGCTGCTCCTGTAATCATTGAAGGGATAAAATCTCTGTGGCCAGGGGCATCAAGTAAGTTTATGGTTTTGGAACTTGTTTCAAATGTTCGATGTGCAACATCAACAGTGACACCTCGTGACCTGAATAAACAAAAAAAAAAAGAAAAAATCTTAGGGTATAAATCTTACGACACATCGAAAAGGTGGTTTTCAAAAGGAACAAAACCTTTTCTACTTTCGTTTTTCTTTAAATCGGAAAGAGTTACTTTTGACTTCCAAAGTAAACTACAATATAATTCAAACTAAAAATAAAATGCAATATATTCTTTCTTTTTTTCTTTATCCTCCCTTCGTTTTACACTAAATGTGAGGTAGGGTGCGTAACATCCACGGAAATCTCATTCTCTCTTTTATAATAAACTTTATATCCAATTACTGCTTCCTCCACTTTATGATCTCTCACATTTTCATTTAAGGCCCGTCTCATTTTATCGTTGGCTTCTTGTTTTATGTGAATCTATCTAGCCTTATGCATGGCAATCAAATTCTCTTTTAACATCTTTCCTTCATTCCTCTTTCTAAGCTTGATGGTCTGTCATTGTTCATCATGGTAGGAATACCTATATTCCTTCCAAATAATAATTGGTTTGGAGCAAATCTACCTTTCATCATTAATTAAACTATTTTTGGCAGCTAATGACCAATTTAAACATACTTCTTTTGTAACTCTTTCCTCTTTTGAATTAAAATATTAAGCATATTGAAAATTAACCTTAGTAGACATTGCCGCTACCGTAGCTCAATCGGTAGAGCGACAGAGTCGCATGACAAGGGCCCTGGTTCGATCCCTAGTCCGGATCCTAGATAGAAAGTACCTAGAGAAGTTCCCCTCCTAGAATAGGGCTATGCCCGTGAGAGGTGAACTTTTATTTAAAAAAAAAAAAAAAACACACACACACACACACATTATAAATTAAACGTGTTTTATTTCCAAGACGACGTCTCTCCATGAGATGAAATCCTTATTCCACATCGATGACCCTCCCTTTCCTGTAATTATAAAAATACATTGAACAGTTTAGTATATTTAATCACAACCACTTCTCTTTCTTACTTTTAACCGCTTGCATCACCTCTTCATTTCACCACTCAGTACTGACATTCTTATTTCCTACTTTATAGCACACTCAAATACTTTCCTTGCACTACTAACAAAGTGGACTGAGTTAATAAAAGAATGTCTGAAGGAAAAGAATGCGAGTCTGGCAGAGGCGATAAGAAATGTGCAGAATAAAAGTTAATTTCGGGGTTTTGCAAGGGAGTATGGTTGTGTCCCTGTCCTAGGGGATGAACCGCATATTGACGAGATACCAAAGTGAAGGTCCGCCGCAGTCTTGTGAAGCCCTAGGATGGATTTTATTTTAATTTTTTTTTTGACTGCGATGAGCTCTCATTTAGGGGTATAGAGGGGATGGTAGGGGTGTTTTCCTTTCGACTTAACTTATGTTCTTCTACTTAACTATCCAATTTTCCGTGCAAGCAACGCACCTCTACCTACATCTAGTCGGAAGAGAAGGGAGGATAAAATAAAGAAATATATATATATATATATATATATATATATATATATATATATATATATATAAAAATATATATATTTATATATATATTTTATATATAAATATATATATATATATATATATATATATATATATATATATATATATATATATATATATATATATATATATATATATATATATATATATATATATAATGCAACAAAGCTTTTGATAACACGAGTTATAATTTAAGTACCTTTCTTCTTCTGTATCATCTAATACCCAAGCGTACATGAAAGACTGTTTGCCGAGTTTCTTGCTTTCTTGTTCGTATTTGTGCATAGTTCTCTGCGCGACGACGCCCTACGAAGGTTATATTAAAGAGATCAATAAATTTTGATGGGAGTTCATATGGATTAAGGTATTTCAATTTAATACTTTAAGAATACTTTAAAACCTTCAAACCTGGGGAAACGCTTATAAATTGAACCATACACATATTAAATACATCAAATTCACTGATTAAAGGAGATCTCAATCAATAAATAAAATACAAAATTGTCCAAATAAACCTAACTGTAAAGCCCTTTCTATAAGAGCGATTAAAAACGCGGCTATAAAGCCGAGCTAACACCAATTGAATAACACCTTAAGAGCTTAGAATGTCGGCGTTAGACAAGCGTTGACGCCTTCACCGCCTTTGGAACCGTAAGACATGCTAAGACATGCTACTCAATGTATACAAGATTTTTTTTTGTTAGCATTTTTAACTCGGCTTTATTTACTAATTGCAATAATACAAATATGTCCTAAAACACGGCGCTTTTTCTGACCGAAATACACCCTACTTTCCACACCTGAATAGATTGATCAAATTTTGGGCGCCTTTTTCTCAAACCTATAGTGGCGCTTGAAGAGCTTGCTTTGAAAGAGTTTATGTGAAAATAAACACGTACAAAATAATGCTTATGCCTGACGTACAAATATTAATATACAAAAAATTGTTTTAAATATTTTTGAATCATAAACCTTTTTATCATATATTAAGTTTAATATCAACTGGGTCAAAATAACGTAAAAAATTATTGAACTTATTAAACATATTAAAATTATTAAAAGTATCCAATGATCATAAAAAAAATAAGACTAATTCATACTTCAATTATATATGTATACTTCAATAATAATTTATGTCTATTAAAAGCTTGTTAAGGAAATACCTTTAAATATAATAAATGTCCCATTAGTGTAGACTTTCCAGCATCAACATGACCCACGACAACTAAATTTAGATTACTTTTTACACGTCCCCGCAGTTCTTCGTATTTCTTGTTAATGTCAATTTCTTTGTCACGCAATCTGTAAGCACATAACAAATTAAACTATCTTGTATTAAAATTAAATTTTTAAATCATATACTGACCATTTGTTTAACGAAAGATACATCTTAAAATTTAAAATAATAATAATAAAAAAAATTAAAAATAAAATAATAATAATAATAATAATAATATTAATAATAATAATAATAATAATAATAATAATAATAATAATAATAATAATAATAATAATAATAATAATAATAATGATAATAATAACCTACTTGGTAGGGGGTTTTGAAGGCCCTGCATCCTTGTCTTTGGTTTCCTCTACAGCTTGATTAGGTGGGGGTAATTCTGGTTCTAAAGCTGTTTCATCATTTTCGGTAATGGTTACTATTATATATATATATATATATATATATATATATATATATATATATATATATATATATATATATATATATATATATATATATATATATATATATATATATATATATATATATATATATATATATATATACCGGTATATATATATATATATATATATATATATATATATATATATATATATATATATATATATATATATATATATATATATATATATATATATATATATATATATATATATATATATATTGGTGGGGGGCTTTCTTTTGGACTTAGGTCATGTTCTTCTACCTGGCTCTTCTGTTTTCGGTATACATTGCTCACCCCATCTTCAATCTGTGGGGACCCATTGGGAGGATAAATAAATAACCCCCAATCTGTGGGGATCCATTGGGAGGTTAAATAATTAAAGAAAAAAAAAAAAAATATATATATATATATATATATATATATATATATATATATATATATATATATATATATATATATAAATATATATATATATATATATATATATATATATATATATATATATATATATATACGGTATATATATATATATATATATATATATATATATATATATATATATATATATATATATATATATATATATATATATATATATATATATATATATATATATATATATATATATATATATATATATATATATATATATATATATATATATATATATATATATATATATATATATATCTGATATTAAAATCAGACCAGTTAGAAAAGTAATTACTGCTGGGGCTAATCAGTGAAAGTGAATGTTTCGATCAAAGTTTATTAATTATGCAAGTGAAATATATGGTATGACAGATAATAATAATCAATTTTGTAATTGCAATGGGAATAATATACTTAATAATTGAATAGACAAAGTTAATTTGATATAATAATGTTTAGGCAATCTGCCGGTTAAATGGCCCTATTGATCTGACTAACACGTCTGCCTCGTATGGCGTCTAAAATCACAATCCAGCTTCTTCGATTGAGTCCTTGGAGGTTGGCCCCCATAGGCACTCCTCAACCGTTCCAAATTTCAAACCTTTAACAGGCTTTATATTTAAAATGTTGGCACTACATGGCATTTAGGTGGGCATTGTTAGGCATTTTTGATGCCTTCAGTACTTTTCATGTATATTTCAGAGATCGAGAGCTTTGTTCCCCCACATAGGTGGGGGGGATATTGCACTTACATGCCCCGCTCCCTCTCTCCGTAATATGCATCTGGTAAAAGAGTTTTTACTAGATCACGTGGTGACTTTGGAGTGACAGCAACAAATTGCAACAGCGGATAGAAGATAGCTTCTATCTGAGTTAATTGCAATATGTTGTCAAGTTGACACAAGTAGCCCTTTCTTAACTCTATTACAGTCTACCAAAGGATAGAGGAAGGAAGACAGGTAGAAACTACTTGAGTAAGGGTAAATTACAACTACTAAATATTATCATTAATATTTGTACTCAATCATTACACCCGCAAAATTTTATATTACATAACCTTTGACCTTATTATCTGTAAAAGAAAAATTAGTAAGTTGTCATTTTCATAGTATTTTCTTTCTCTCATAATTTTATTATATTTCTATGGTGCTAATTTCTACTTTGATCTGCCTCCGCTAACTGGTAATAGATCTTTATGTTTCTTAAATTCTCAGATACTGGCTGACCATTTTTCAAAATATAAACAGTGTTATTAGTGAATCGTAGTACCTTATAAGGTCCCTGGTACTTGGGTTCTAGCTTACCAAGATTATACTGCTTGTTTCTTACAAGGACTAATTTCGCTTCCTTCAAATTCTTCGGTACGAACACAGATCTATTCTTTAAGGTGGTTTTAGGTGCCAACAGCTTAGCAAATAAACCCGCTAATTTATTCAAATATTTATCATAACACACAGCCTCTCCAGGTCTTTCTGTGTCTACTAACCTTCCCGGTATATTCACATTCTGTCCAAAAAGCACCTGAGAAGCAGTGATACCATTTTCAGTTAAAGGAGATGTTCTTATTGCAAAGATTGCAAAGGGAAGAATAGATAACCAATCATGATGCTTGAGCTCGTCTTCACTCAACATGCAACGTAAGCTGGCCAACAGCACGCGATGCCGGTTCTCTAAATTTCCGTTCGACTGCGGACTTCCCACTGTTGTGCAGATATGTTTGCTACCTATCATCTTACATACCTCTTCAAACAGGTGAGCTTTGAAACATCCTCCATTGTCACTGAGAATTGTATCAGGCACCCCAGTAAACGGGAGTATCTCGTACAATAAGACTTTAATAACGCTCTCAGCGTTCATCTCCTTCAGAGGGATAGCGAAAAGATAACTACTGTACCTATCGATTCCAGTAAACAAATATTTATAGCCTTTGCAACTGGGCATCTTTAGGATGTCGACCTGTAACACTTCAAACTTATAGGTGACTTCTCTGAATTGGCCGTAGTTAGGACTAATAGTACGTGCGCTTTTGCTTATTTGGCATTCTTTACACGACCTCACTATCTCTTTAATCCGTGCATGCATTTTTTCAAAGACAAATTCTGACTTCACCGCTATTTCAGTTTTCTTTACTCTCAAATGACCTTGCAAATGAAATGTCCTTACCACTTCCGTTATGCATTGTTCGGGTAAAATCACACGTGAGTAACCCAGTGATATATCTACGAAAAGCTTTAGAATTTCTTTATTAAACCAATACTGCTGTTCCACCATCTTTAATCCACTTTTATCCCCGTTTGTGATTAAGGACTTTATAAAGGTATCTTCCTTTTGTTTTTCACTTATATTTTTGTAATCAATACTTTTTAAAAATCTATCTATAATTAACTTATTACGCTTATTACACTCAGATATCATGTTTACTGTTATTTCTTCCAATAATTCCCTATTCTCTTCTTTGTTATTATCCAATATTATTTCTCCCTTTTCCTTTCCCTTTTCGTACCTGCTCAATAAATCCTTTTCTAAGGATATATATATATATATATATATATATATATATATATATATATATATATATATATATATATATATATATATATATATATATATATATATATATATATATATATATATATATATATATATATATATGAGATCGACCAGAATATCTATTTTCCAATATTTGTGAATTTGAATATTTTTTCTTAATGTTGCAAATGAAATAAATCAGAATCAATATTAATAATATTTAATAATGTATATGTATATGTATATATGTATATATGTATATCTGTGTGTGTGAACATATTCACTACATATCACAGTAAATATATTCTATAGATAAGTTATATTTCGCCAACAATCTATATATATATATATATATATATATATATATATGAACAAAGATTGATCTCTATAATGTTTAATGGATATATATATAAATAGGTATATATGTATATATATATACTATATATATATATATATATATATATATATATATATATATATATATATATATATATATATATATATAATATATATATATATATATATATATATATATATATATATATATATATATATATATATATATATATATATATAATATATATATATATATATATATATATATATATATATATATATATATATATATATATATATATATATATTACCGTTTTCTTGGGGGACAAATCCTTTTCTAATTGATGATCTTCCCGGTTTGGTGACTACTACAGGAGAAGATGTTTTAGCAGCTGTTTTCCTGTCTAAAAAGGCAAAGATTTAATGATGCAACTTTAATAACAAAATGCAACAATTTCAAGCTTCATTTCAAGAGCAATGTTAAGAATAAGGAAAGTTCAATTACAATAATAACAACGCTAGCAACTGAAAATGTAACTTCTAACTCAAGTCTTAATTTCTTAAATACATTATTTTATCGATAATAAAAATAAAAATAAAAATAAAAATAAAAATAAAAATAAAAATAAAAATAAAAATAATAATAAAAATAATAATAATAATAATAATAATAATAATAATAATAATAATAATAATAATAATAATAATAATAATAATAATAATAATAATAATAATGGTTACATTTCGTTTGCGATAAAAAAAAAGGTATATACTGGAATGAAAGTAATTAGCCTACTTGCTTTTTAAGTTTTATGATCATCACTATAGTGTCTATTTATTTACTTATAATAGCCCTCTTTCGATTGTTACCATCTGACCTGTAATTTATAGACGTGGGACGTATTTTATTAACAGTCGTTATCATGAATGATTTAACATCTCGAGCTTAATTACTCCAAACCGTGATACAGTAACGTGGAATTTCCAATGTCATTAATGCTAGATCTTTTAGGCTGCGTTATATAATAATTAACAAATGCACTCGAAATACGTTCGTTAGAGAGATGGTGAATAACATGGGTTAATTTAAATATACAGAGCTGGGCGTTGCGCCACCGAGTTGCGCCTATGCGCCTTTGTCCCACTATGAATTCGTAGGCGCAAAGGCGCAACAATTTTTAAAAAGGCGGACTAAGCATACAGTAGGCGCACAGCCAATTCTCCGCGCCTATGAACAGGAACAAAGCATTTTTTTTTTACCCTTAAAGGTTAGAACTTAGAAGCATGGCAAACTTGTATCATAATAAAAATATAGATTAATATATATATATATATATATATATATATATATATATATATATATATATATATATATATATATATATATATATATATATATATATATATATATATATATATATATATATATATATATATATATATAGCAAGTTGTTTGCTAAAGAACCGGCCAACCAACAGCAGGATGTGAGGGACGTCCTAAGGAAGTCCATGGAGGAGTGGGAGCCCTCTAAAGGCGAGTTGACCTGGTCCCTTTTCTCCCACCAGCACAGGGAGGTCTTTGTAGACCTATTTATTAAATATATAATACCCCTTCCCAGCTCTTTAGCTGTAGAGAGGCTTTTCAGCACAAGCGGGGACATACTAAGGGCCAAGAGGTCCTCTTTAGATGAGGGAATTTTAGAGGAACTTGTGTTCCTCAAAGGAAATATGGACCACCTGGGAGAAAGCATGGACCAAAAGGACATGGAGGAAGAACAGGACGTGTAGATATTAGTTTACGGTGTTTAATTACAAAAAAAGTGTCATGTGTTTTCTTCCTTATAAGAGCATGCTTTTGTTATCGCACTAAAGTTTACTTTGTAAATAAATTTAGCGAACACGCACCGGCCGGCGAAAAGTCGCAGGCGCATAGGCGGTAGGAACATTGAGGTTGACAAAAATGTAGGAGCAAAGGCGCTAAGCGCACTAGGTCCGGCGGCATAGGCGCAGGCGCACTCAAAAAAATTATAGGCGCACCCAGCACTGTAAATATATCATTCTTGAAAACGCTCACGAAAGCTTCTTTCGAGTTTTGCAAGCATGTTTGAATTAGGGTTTGAAGGTAGTACCAATTTTACTCTTGAGGAATTAAGTAATCTACAAATTGCCATTATAGTTATTTTCTGCTTGTCAGAGGTCAATATGGATAGCAGAGGCTTCAACATATCGCAAATGTCGTTTTTGTGTGGGTTTTATTTTGCCAGTGTTATTTTAAGTACACTGACCAACAATGAAATTGATTTGGGCTCAAAATTAGCTTATTCTTATGTGTTTCCACCTGCTGAATTCAAAAATCACCTTAAAAATGATCGATTAGCTCTTGCTTTGGATATACAGTGACATATAAATTTTTAGAGTCTACATTTGTAGTATGGGGAAAATTTTGTTTTTGAGAGTTATCACACCTCTCAACTGACATAACAGAACGTTCCCCAGATATTTGTAGGTTATAAGTATAATAACCGTTAATGGGACTGTGAGTTTCATATTGTTTGTTTTATTTTTTTCAGAATTTCTGGTTTTGGAGTGCTTTTGAAGTGTAAAATTTGTTATATCCAAATGCCACAAAAACGTGCAAGTTTAGTGAATAAATTTTGTTACATACGTAGTGAAATAACATTTTCGTCACAGAAACGCAATCTGACGCCTCTTGTGAAGACTGCCTATCAGCATTATATTGGTATGAAGTTAGGGGACCAGGATAAGTCATGGGCTGCACATATATATATGTTGCAACTCTTGTTAAATTATACTACAAGAATGGATGAAAAAAAAAAAAAACTATGTATGGCTTTTGCTGTACCTATGGTTTGGCAGGAGACTACAAACCATACAGATGACTGCTTCTTCTGCTCGACTCCACAAATAAAGGCAGGATTGTCAAAAAAAAAAAAAAAGAGGAACAGTTGAATACCCGAATCTCCCATCTGCCTATTCCACGTTCAGATAGTCCACCAGATACTAGTCCACCTCAACATTATGAGCTTGAAGTAGAAAATGAAGACAGTGTGGAAGAAGAATAACCCAACAAGCCTTCCGCATCCCATGGCCCAGATTTTGAGGTAAACGATGATACATCGCATCGACTGAGACAAGCAGAATTGAGTGATCTCATTCGAGACCTTGACTTGTCAAAGGAGAAGGCAGAACTTCTAGGGTCAAGACTACAGCAATGGAATCTTCTCCAACGGGATGTCAGGGTCTCACAGTACAGAGAACGTCAGAGGGATCTGCTTCAGTTTTTTGAGAGGAAAAACAATCTGATTGTATGCTACGAAGTTAATGGCTTGATGAAATGTTTGAATTTAAACCATGATCCAACTGAATGGAGGCTATTCATAGACTCCTCCAAGCTTAGTTTGAAAGCTGTATTACTACAAATCGGCAACCGTCTTCCTTCTATTCCTGTTGGTCATGCAGTTCACATGAAGGAGACGTATGCAAACATGACAGCCCTCCTTGACTCAATCAAATATGGTGAACACAGGTGGAAAATCTGTAGCGATCTCAAAGTCATCGCCGTACTCTTAGGATTGCAACAGGGGTACTCTAAGTACTGCTGTTTTTTATGTATGTGGAGCAGCAGGGATAGGAAAGCACATTACATTCAAGCAGACTGGCCTGCAAGAAATCTTGACCCTGGAGTGAAAAATGTTGTTGGCGAGTCTCTCGTGGACCCAAATGATCTTCTTTCACCCCTTCATATAAAGCTGGGTCTCATGAAAAGTTTTGTCAATGGTATGAACCAAGAAGGAGAGGCCTTTAAGTTCTTACGAGACAAATTTCCTAGATTGAGTGATGCAAAGGTTAAGGAAGATATTTTTGTTGGGTCACAAATTCGACAACTTGTAAAGGATCCTGTATTTGACCGAGTTTTGGAGGGGAAAGAAAAGGAAGCTTCGGGGATGTGGGGTTCTGATTATGTTGGAATGGTTGTCGAGTACTTTGGTTTATTATGTATCATTAATATAATTGATGCAACATGTTCCTTAAAATCCATTTTCTCCACTCCCACCTAGACTTTTTATCTCCTAGTTGTGGAGCTGTCAGTGACGAACACGGAGAAAGATTCCATCAGAATATTTCTGTAATGGACCAAAGATATCAAGGCCGTTGGAATGAAGCTATGCTTGCGGATTACTGCTGGTCTGTGTGCAGGGATGCTCCGGAACTCACTTACAAGACGCAAGCCAAAAGAAAATGAACTCATGAAGCCATCACATGTTACTCTTCACACAGAACCACCTGCCAGGTATTCATTAATCAATTTAGAACTCCGAGGATGTAAGTGTCATTAACAAAATTTAAAATGCACTTTCAATGTTGTTGGCATATGTAATTAAAATGTATAATTTTTTCTTAATCCGTTAAAATAACATATTTCCACCTATGTATATCACAGAAACTAGAGCTAATAAAGATTTTCCTTTGTCATATTCGCTTTTCCTCACCCCAAAATTAGTAAGATTTCCCTAAGGAAGTTAAGGAAACATTCCAAAAAATATTTTTGTTGCCCCGTGTTATATTAGAATTACAGTTTTAGATAAATCCTTTCAAGTTATATATATATAAATATATATATATATATATATATATATATATATATATATATATATATATATATATATATATATATATATATATTTCGTATAAATATATATAGATATATATATATATATATATATATATATATATATATATATATATATATATATACCGTATATATATAAATATATATAAATATATATATATATATATATATATATATATATATATATATATATATATATATATATATATATATATATATATATATATATATATATTTATATATATATACTGCTATATATATATATATATATATATATATATATATATATATATATATATTATATATATATATAGCTATTTATAATATATTATATGAATATATAAATTATAGTATAAGATAGTAATTATATATATAGTATTATATTATATATTATATATATATATATAGTTAATATGATATTTATAGTATTATTATATATCTATATCATATATTATATATATATATATAATACAAAGGTATAGTTGGGTTAGATGTATATATGTATCTAGAGGCCAGGTTTCTTTATATAGAGTAGTATATATTATATCTTTGTTATTAATATAAGTATATATGTACAAGTACATATATAGGTGATAAATTATATATAGTTATAGATAGTTATTATAGTTATGAATTATATATATATTGATTATATATAGAAATGAGAGACTCTTTTATAATATATGACTATGAATATATATATATATATTAAACTGTATATTATATATATTAATTATCATATTATATAAATAAATATATCATATATATATATGATATTAGTATATATGGTATGAATTTAAAGATTTAGTGTTATATAGTATATAGTATATATGTGAATATATATTATTCCTGTGAAATTGGGTTTAGTATAAAATTAGTGTTAATTCGACATTTGTCAGAGTAGGATAAAAAATTAGTCCAATATCGTATTTTGTATGTTTTATTTCTCACATTACAATTTTTTTTTTATATAATTTTCTTCAACTTTTATTACAGGTAAAATATATATATAAATATTTATTTGTTTGAAAGATATTTGAATCTTTCATGAAGTATTCATTATCCATAATATCCTGTAATGTTAAATTGACAGCATTCAGTATATTTTTATTGGTGATAACCTATTTAGTTATTTTGATTTTTTGAAAATTTAATGTAAAGAAATAGGGTTTGGCAACTTTTTAAATCATTATTTTTGTTGCCAGATATTTCTGTCGGAAGTTTTTTGATCTGCGTTTCTATAATCGATGTAGGACTGGCGTATATTGAATTGTTTCAAGTTTGCGAAATATCGGATAGTAGAATGTGTAGGTTGGATGTTTCTAATGTGAGACAATAGTGACGAGGGATTAGACGGGTTACTGTGTTGTGTAGCTTGTTATGTGTGGTGTTGTCTAAGTGTTGATTTGCATTATTATGAGTCTGGGGTTAGGACATGAAGAGATTAATATGGTTCCTAAATTTCCTAATTGGTAGGATCTGAATTTGTTCTATGATGAAGAGTAAATTGATAATCCATCCTTTGGAGAAATTTATTTTATTGTCCATAAGTTGAGGATGAAGTATTTTAGATTTATATATTGTTCGGTTCGCAGGGTAGATGGGGTACGGGGGCGGCTTAACCAGGGTTGGATTTATCTGCTTGTGTACCGACTTATTCATGATCAGTTATAAGTTTGCCTGCTGCTGCTAGTGTGTTGTTGATGTCCGGTTGTTATGTTTCGGTGAAGCTAATGTGTTTGAAAATTGCCCGAGTTGTGTCCTGTAATGTATTTTTTTGAAGCGAATGAGAAGAAGAAAAATGAAGAACCTAATGGAAATGTAGGATTCAGTAAGAAGTAAATTGTGTTGAATGGTTCCGTTCATTGGTTAATCATGTTGATGAAACGGGAGAACCAAAGAAAGAAAATAAAGAAGCACGCAGAAGAGGAAAAGGAGGAGTTTGAAGAACCTTCTGTTAATCAGTTTGTTAATGCAGAATCTTCGTTGATCATGGATGAATAGGAGAAGGTTTCTAATAATAATAATAAATAATAATAATAATAATGAATAATATAATAATATATAATAATATATAATGAATAATTAATGAATATAATGAATAATAAATAATAATATATAGATGAATGATAATAATAATAATATAATAATATATAGATAATAAAAAATAATAATATAACTTAATTAAATATAATAATAATGAATAATAATAATAATAATAATAATAGGTAGTCAAAGACTAATGAAATCTGAAAAATCTTTAGATATTTTTATTATTTTTATTGATTTTTTTGTTAGTTATTTTTTTTTGTCCCCTCCTTGAATAGAGCCCTGCCCGTGAGTGGTGACATTCTGTAATAAAAGGAAAAAGAAAAAAAAAAGAAAAAAAAGAAAAAGTGCACGCTTCCAGCAAGAGGAAAGCTTATATGCAATAGTTATTATAACTACATTAGAAACACAGTACGGATCATGTCATTTTTTTTATTAACCTCAGAGTGAGTAGCAATCCCACCTTTAGATGTAGTAACAGTGTCAGGCTTAAATAAGTTGGATAATTTTTGTGGTGAAGAAGAAATTGAACAAGAGTAAACACAACTACAGAGACAAAGTTTCTTTTAAAGATTTCAAGAAGAAAAAATGAAGAATCAAATTTTGAATTAACATTCTCAGCAAAGGTTCCAGAGAGAGCAGGAAGCAGAAAAGAGGAATGGTTATTGCATTTTTAACAAAAGATTTGAATATTGCGGGATGAACTATTAAACATGCGAGCACCGAGAGTTTAAAAACCGGCAATGTCTAAAAGCAACATCTTTGTCTCCAGTGTAGGTCGTAAATGTAGAAATAACAAAGAATGACACTTTCAGGAAATTAGAAGTCGAGATAATGTATTATTTTATTTTTATAGTTCATATAATCAAAGAATTTAGTATGAAGACTGAAGAATTCGGAGGCAAATATTTAGAACAGATGAATTTAGTATTTTTTAGTAGTCCGGTTATAAAAGCTCAAACAATATGATAGAAAATTAGGAGTACTTCAAATCCCAATCATGTTAACAGACAGCATCGTTTTTCAAATTCTCTCAACATGCACTCACGCACGCACGCACGCACGCACGCACGCACGCACGCACGCACGCACGCATACGTGCTACTGCACCCGCCTACACCCCGCCCTATTACATATATAGTTATATATGTATAATATATGGGTATTATATTATAGTATGATATATTATATATATACCTGTAAAATATATAATATATATATAATTATATATATATATATATTATATAGTATATAAGTGTATATATATTATTATTATGTATGTATAGTATATTATATATATATGTATATATTGATATATATATATGTATAATAATTATATATATATATTATATATAGTATAAATAATATAGTATATTATTATATATATATAATAATATATATATATATATATATATATATATACTATATAATATAAATATATATATATAGTATATATATATATGATATTTATATAATATTATAGTGAATATATACATATATATGAGGGGGTGTATATATATAATAATATTATATATATATAATTAATATATAATAATATATATATATATATATATATATATTATATATAATATATATTATTTAATGAGCCTAATCTCGAGTGTTTCTACCAGGCTTTGATTTGTTTTATGAATTGAAAATAACTAAAAATATGAAATTTTAATGGATTTTTTTGTCTTTTGTTATGTAAAACTTTTTTAGTTGATTAAGTATCAGACCAGACATAAAATTGCGTGCTTGTGTATCAGTGATCTGCTAACTACGAGTGTGTGAGTGGGTTTTTGAATATAAATTAAATATTGTTATAGGAAGAAGGGATTGTGTGAGATGAGTTAAAATGGATTATAGTGAATATGGGTGTGGTTGGTTGTGTGATTGAGAAGTATTTGGAAAATATATGAATATACATATAATATTTAATTGTATATAAATTAGTACATATTATATCATGTGGAATATGGATTATGATTTGGTGTAGATTATGGTGTGTGTTAGTAAGTCGGGATTTAGGCCAATATGTAGATGTATAAGGAAGGAAATTGATATAGTTGTGAGATAAGGTATTTGAGATTGTGACTGATTGAAAAATATTATTGGAACTCACCATTAATTACATATAGCATTTCATTTATGTTTATTGTGTTTTATTGTATTAATTACTTTATGCTTACTCTTTAAGATTTGAGGTAGTTATATGTTTTTTTATTTTATTTATTATTTTTATTGTTATTTATTCGTTAGGCTACCTAGTTAGTTGCCCGCTATGCAGCAGGGCTGGGTGTGCGGCCTGTTAGGAGAAGTAGAGTTCTGTCATACCAATGACACCGTGACCCGTGAAGAAAGTAAAGAAAAATTGATTATAAAGAGGCGTTCCTCGAGTCGCCCTTGATAATCCATTGCAATGAATTATATTGTTGCTGTATGCGATCTTAGTCGCGTGCCTGACTGTGTGTGGGCGCTCGGAGTTGATTATGTCAATCCTATGTGGTTAGTTATGGTGTTGTGGTCGGATAGCTGTCGATAGTGGTTATGCAAGTCACCTAGAGGGGAGTGCGTTCCTATTATAGATTGGCAGTATGGTCATAGGGAAATCGATGATTTTTGAGTGTTATTATGTCATGTAGTGTGTAATGTTATTATATAAATAATACAGTTTGCTTCGATAGATTTTTGTTTGTGCTTTGTTTTCTGCCATGTGACTTATTGTTTTGTTTATGTCCGGAGTAATGATAAGGTGCATAGTGTGAGCGTTATTACGGATATTTTTGAAGAGGTGTTTAATTAGGATTGGCTGTTGGTACTGAGAAATAGTTTTGTGGTTGGTCTCCTCTCTTTTTAAGTTTTTAAGATTAGTTGTATGTTTTTGTTATTTTTAGTTTTAGAAGTGGATTTTAGATTGTTCATAGATATTGGTTGTGTCGAGTTTCGAGTAGATATTTTGTGTATTAAGTAGTATGTCGTAAGGAGGGTTTAAATGGTTTTAGTAATATTGTTCAGGTCCGCGTTGACGGTCTAGAACAGATGTAATGTTTTAGGTCTTGGCAAATTTCAGTTCTTTCTAGAGCTGAATTATTGGCGAATAGTGGCGTTGTCCTCGTGTGAGTTTGCATGGTAGTAAGAGCTTAGTTTGGAGGGTCGTTGTTTTGCTGTAGGTAACTTCGTTTGCTGCGACTGTTGTTACAGTGCCTCTTCAGAATGCGGGGTTCCAATCGCTCTGTGTTCTTGCTGCTGTTTTCTCGTTCTTTCGCATCTGCCAGCTGTTTTCTATTGTCGGTGCCGACTTCCGACGACAGCGAGATGCAATAATTAAAGAGAAAAAGTTAGATTAGATAGAAAAATATTAGTTGGATGTTTATAGTTTAAATTCTAATTGCTTATGTTTGTTATTTATTTATATTGATTTGGTCGCTATGTTTAATGAGTGGTGGCTTTATCTTGGTTATTACTTTTGGGTTTTCGCTTTGAGTTGAGATGGCTGATTACTGTGGGCGCTGAGAATATGGCTTTTGATATGGTAAAAGTTTATGTCGTTGATGTGTAGTGAAGTGGGTTTTTGGGTGTGTTTGTTGTGTCGATGAAGTGTTAAAAGTGTTAGTCTGATATATTATAGCATATAGGTTGTTATGTATATGGTTGGTGAGTTTTATATTATTATTATTGACTATTGTATAGGTATATATATATATATGAGTTAGTTACATAGTGATGGTGATATTATTATATATCTATAGGTTGTTGGTTATATGCTGCGTGATTGGGTAGTTTAATATGTTATGGTTAGTATAGATAGGTATAGGGTGTTTAGTGTGTTGCAGTTAGTTTGGTCGAGTTGGTTTGAGTTTGGGGGGTGGTTGTTTAGATAGATTCGTGTGTAGATGTTTGATGTTCTTTTACATGTGTAGATAAGTTGTCGCATTCTAGGTGACAGAGTTAGGTTTAGATGTGTAAAAAAAAATAGAAATTTATAAATAAAGTTATAGATTGTGGCTGTGGGTGGTGGAGGAAGTTTTTAAGTTATCTATCTGTGCAAGAGACTTGGAAGCTGAAACAAATTTTTTCAGTATTAATTACTTTATAATGCCGTATTTAACTTCTAAAAGGCTCATCTAAGTGCTAGATTGGATGCATTCTAGAATGAGAACTTATTGTATCCGAATTATTGGGATTGTGAGATGTGGTGTCAAAATCAAGTCATTTGCTCCGAATACATTGAATCAGAAATCAACATTCTCGCTTGCGAAAAATTTCTATGAATAAAACAAAGCAAAAGAAAATGAAGAGAAGTTGTTTTCTTGATACCAATAGTTCATTAAGCAATATTATGCTTTAATAGTGTCCTTCAGATCGCCACCACGACTCATTCTTCCGCTCAGCTCATTGTAAGACAGAAACATGATGAAAAATGTAATAAGCAAACATATTAAACATTTCAATAAGTAGAAAGATGAGGTAACCGAGTTTAACAAAGAAGGAGCAAGATAGGCTTCAAACCCCTCAACAGCAGCATCACTGTGAATTTAGAAGAGATAAAGATAAAGGTAGATCAAAAAGATCAGGAGTAATGAAGCAAAAATCCTTTCAGCAAAGTAGTAATAAAAAGCTGATTTATACCTGGGGCAGTACCATGTAGTAAAAATAAAGCCTTAAAGTAAAAGATAAAAGTGATTTAAGACATACATGGGTTCTACGTAACATATTCTTACAGCATGTTTTTAAATGGGACTTAAATTGTAGCTGCAGAACTAGGTTATGTCATATATGAACCTCAGAAAGATATAGTAGATAACTACTAGTTATGGGCTAACGATAAGATATAAACATACAGTTTGTAGAATAATCTAACGGAAAGTTTAATGATTATTGACGATGAGGAAATCTGAAACCATAAAGTAATATAGATATTGTAAAGCAAATGGCCGCTTTGTTAAAATGGACGAGAGATCCATCTATCAAAGATGTTTATAAATTGTGGAGGATTAGAATACTTAATCATGGTGCCTTCTACTTCATAGAATCAAAAATTGGGATGTATTATAGGAATTGAATCGAAAGTAAAATTGTTAAAACACTGCATGTGAGGTGAGTGGGAAAAAAAGAGAAGGGTGTGCCATTAGTAGTATATGCGGGCCTGGTTGGGCGCGAGTTGGAAGTATTCTTTGGATTGGGCTTTACAAGGTTCGACAACAGATGTGTTTGTTGCGATGCATATTCATCGGTTTTGATTAAGATGGTCGATCTCAGAGCAAACGACAAATACAGAGAAGAAAATGATAACTTTATTTGTAAAAATATGCTTAAGAGAGTTTTCTGAAAGGAATCCTGAACAAGTCTGTGACACTACAAATCCAGAGGCTTTACCAAAAGGTTTGGAAATAATAAGGTTTATTTGAATAATACATGTACAAAGTACTATATTTACATGGTATATATTTTCTTAAGTTGTGCTTGACCTTACAACATCAAAACCATGAAATATTTCTCTATATTACGAAGAATATCAATGCTTTAGTGGTCAAAATATGTATTTCCTATCTAATAAAATAATATTTTTGAGGATAAATGAGATCATTTTTGTACAATTTTTGATTAACATATTGGATTGAGAATGTTAAACTCTTAAGTTTTGCCAGAAAAACTTGAGAAGCATGAATTATTAAAGCAATGACGGATTCTATTTAACCACACAATCAGTGTAAATCCTATCCAGAAAAGAGAACCACAATGGAGAAGTAGTGGATTCAAGTGAGCTCTTACCATACAATGGTTTCTTTAAATAAATGTTACCACAGTTTATGTATATTTCCAATCTACAAGGCATTCTTTTAAGGTTCAGAAAAAGAAGAAAATAATGCTTTCTATTAGCAGATATGAGAAGATTTTTTCAAATACAAAGGATAAACTATGAAACAAAAAGATAATATAATTATCAGCGTTGCTTCTGATGGTTGTCCGCAAATAGTAATTTAGATAAAACTCAGAAGAAAATAAACAGAAGTGTTTAAGATCAGTTAGAAATTTTTGAAGCGAAAGCTACTTTTTTTTGTCATGGTAAATAATGTTTTGGAACAAACTACACATTCAAATGAACCATAGAAATATTCAGTAAAAATCTAGCCAAAGATTCCATACTTAGAAATTTTCTATTTGATGATTGTTTAAGTCTCGATGTATCACACAACCACTACCGGCGGTGAAATCAAACCAACTAGCGAGAAAAAGTTCTAAAATGCTTAAAGTAGCAAGGTTCCTGGCAAAGAAGGATTTGTTTTTAGGGGTTTAGAAAAAAGTACTTTAAAGTAAAGACCTTAGTAGAATATCTAACCCGTTTTTTAGATGAAGTACCTTCACACATGTTAAATGTTTAAGTTTACAGACAAAAGATTTAATGAAAAGCGTAGGGGTAGATATCAAAATAAGAATTGACCCAAAAAGAAGTATAATTCCAGTTTGCTTTTATCCATATAGATCACTGGGTTTTATTAGTCAGTACTACGCTAGTAGCCCAAAAAGATGATTTCTTCAGAAATTATGCGATAAGAAAAGTTATACTGGGATCGATGAATATTCCCATTAGATATAAAAAAAAAGTTACATTAAAATGATATAAATTAATAAAGCTTAATGATTTTCAAGTTCCTAGGAGCCATATATCCAATTGTCTAAGTTAAAAAGTGTAGAACTACATTACTTTTTCAGAAGGTTCTCAATTGCATCATGCAGCAGTAGATATATTAGGGTTCATTGGAATGTAATGATGAAAATATTGTTCAATTGGTGTTTCTACAAACAAGATTGGATACGCAATTAAAGTAAAAATTTGATGTTAACTATTCCAAGATAGAATTGAGTGCAGCCAAATTAGGCAGTTAACATACACCAAATTTTGAAAAAGATGAATTAGATTTGAACCATAAACAAAGAGCAATTTTTGACGAGAACAGAATGAAATTGGTTTTACAATATCTAAAATATGAATCAAAAAGGTTTAAAAAAGATTGTGTCCTATAATAGAGTTTAATGGTGATATTAGACATCAACAAACAGATATAAGCCATGGACATTTATGTAGCCAGCAAGGGCGCTGAAATGCCATCTCCGCACCCACTATCACGAAGTACCGCGCGATACCTCTGTTTAACCCCAGTTTTTGAACAATAAAGCTATGGCGAGCCCACCCTGCGCCTCCCCCAGCACATCTCTCTGTACATAAGACAAAGCTCAATGGCTGAGCAAATTAAGAAATACTTAAGATGATGGAAAAATGATGAAATTAATAAAACTAAACCTGTAATGGCCATTAGCAACTACACGAAAGTTCATACAGACAAGCTCATACATTCTGTCTAAGATTGGATGAAATTAAAAACATAAAGTAGCATGGAATTTTAAGAAGTTAAGAAGAAATTTGCATAAAAAAACCTGGAATAAAGGTGCTATGACAATCACAGAATTAAGATTTCTGAAAAAAGTAATTTACAACTAATTTTTTTTTAATTAAGACGATTTCATGATATAATCAAATAACAAAATAAAAAAGTAAGAAGCCCCTTACCAAAGAGGCACATTTTGGCAAAATTCTACCCATTTATAGAGTGATAATGGTGAGATATTGAATGCAGTAGTGGGGGAATAAAATCTGATGATGTATCATGAGTGGATTTTAAACATCCAATTATCTTGCCAAATAGTCCCGTTACAGTGCTAATAGAGACATTACCATAGACATTAATGGACAATTTAGGAAAAGCAACAGTTTTCAAAATGCCTTTAGAGAGAAAAGTACTTAATAATCATTGGAGCAAGTAGAAGGTAATTAAGAAGATCCTAAAAGATTTGCATTATATGCAGAAGCTCCATACAAGGCCACCTCAGCAGATTGATGGAGATTTGCCCAAAGATAGATTAGAATGTAATGTACCACCATTTACAAGTGTTGGTATTGATGCCTTTGGGCCTTTTCTTGTAGTAAGGGACAGAGGGAAAGTAAGAGAAAAAAGATATGGATTATTATTCTCATGTTTAAGTAGCAGAGCTATACATTTAGAGTGTTATACTTCATTAGACTACTGGATGCTATTTATCAATGCTCTAAGAAGATTTATCAGTCGTAGAGGCAATGTGAAATTAATCCGATCAGATAATGGATTGAACTTTGTGAAAGCTAACAAAGAATTAAAAGGACAAGTTAAAAATTGGAATAATAAGCAAGTAAATAAATTTTTTGAGCAAAAAGAAATACAGTGGATATTCCAACCACCTCATAGTTCTCATAAAGGAGGTCATTTTGAAAGACACATTAGAACTGTAA
>JABUQX010053432.1:0-42831 GCA_015478945.1 Trachelipus rathkii
GTGACTAATAGATGAGCATTTTTGATTTACTTGTCTCTGTATTATAAATAGATGTAGGATGAAGTTATCTTACGAAACAAATTTATGTCTTTGCTATGTTAATGAGGTAAGAGGTGTTACTAACTAGAATTCTAGCATTTTTAACATTAACTATAACAGCTAGTAATCCAGGATATATTTTGAGTTACTGGTATAATAACTCGGTCATTGACTTATGATATCACCTTTGTCAGTCTGTCAGTCCCTTCCATGAGCTTACTATTGATACTAGGGCGTGATGGAATACCAGATACCTTTGATACTGTTCATCGGATTTGCTAAGTCACTAGTTTTTTTTCATCTTCTATAAATTGTTGGATGGTATTTTAGCAGAGTAGGCTCTAAAAGCAGTAAATCTAGTATAACTAGCTTTACCACAATAGAAATGGCAGTGAAAGGTCTAGTAGTCATAGTATCGAGAATGAGCAGAGTCCGTGGATCACTAGTGGTAGACCCATTCGTTCGATAAAAGATTAGTATGGTGTTATGTGGATGACACTCTAACGGTTAGATCATATGATCTATTGATACTAATGTGTATTTAAGTCATATTGTGTCTATAACATATCTGCAAGAAGCTTTTTAGTTTTATATTGCTGTGTCTTCGGGTTTACTGAATTAAACATGCTTATGTTTATATACTGAATATACCAAAATTTATTTATGTTGGTTTTGTTTTCTTTAATATTGTTGTTTTTACTATATGATGATAAAGATGAATCAATTTATATTCTTTCGTCAGTGTTACGGTAATTAAAATTTGCCCTTATTAGGTTAGTGGGGCTTGATTGATGGGTGTTGAGACCTCGGTAGGAAAATGATAGACAGAGTTGAAATCTAGAATGATCAGGATGAGTGAATCTAATATGTATATCAATCTCACGTAACTACTCTAGTATTGCGCATGCTTAGGCTTCACTCTTGATCTTACATATGATTATACGTGGAATTATTGATTCTATGATCGTATTGATTATTGAATTATAAGTGCTATTTTTTGATATAAATAACACAAAAAATTTTTTGATTTTGTTTTGTTTTATTCTATGAATGCACTATATATATTTTATACTGAAAAGAAATAATATATATTGTTGTTGTGAGTGTTATATAGCTGGAAAAATAAACATATAACTGCTAGGTGAATTGATTAACATACCTAAAGCTAGTAGTCAGTTTAGATTTCAAACTGCTCGGTCTGGTCAGTGCTGCTCTACTATCATGAACTACCAATGAGTCTATTGGAATCTATTGATCTACTTGGTAGTCTTTAAAATGTTGATTCTAGCTTCGAATTATTTTTACTTTATGATTTGTATAACATATAAAATAAATTGCTTATGATGTAGTTGTATGGTTGTTGAGAAAATCTGTCGCAGGCGTTGTGCTTGTATGTTGACATATTGGTTGATGGTGAAATTTGATCACTCGAATGTATGTAACGTTAAGAAGGAAATAGCTGTTAGTTGTTGTTACGCGTTTTTTGCAGGTTGTTGATGTTGCTGTGTGTGTTGTTGTTGTTGGGTTGTCGTTGTTGTTGCTATTGTGTTGTTAATATATCAAACTGTTCAAGTTAATGAAAATAGTACCAGACACTGCTTTTGCAAAGGCATATCCTCTAGACTATTAATGTTAAATTTACTTTTAATTGTTTTACATTTTTGAAATCAAACAAAATATTATCTATATCGCTAATGCTACACTGACATACAAGTACTGGCATGTAACCGAGTGGGATAACGTACAAATTTAGTTAAGTATTCAACTTATAGCCATGGCATTTAGTTAAGTCAACATAGACAATGCTCACATCTTGATAGGTATTAAGAAGCACAAGGACCGACTTAAAAGTAAAATTCTATTATAGAATCTTATTATTGATTCATTATTATTATTACTATATTATTATGTCATTATATGTAATTTATAATTATTATTATTATGTATTATTATTATTAATTAATCTATTATTATTAATTTATTGAATATATTGTTTATTATTATTTACATAGAATGTTTTTAACTTTGAAATCAATATATCCAATAACTATAAAAGCTTCCATGTAGGGCGTCGGCTATAAACTGGAACGATCTTCTACTAAGTCTATACATATAATATATTATATATATATCTATATATATTATATAATATATCCGTATTTTTGTATATTGTAGTTAGGATCACAGTGTATGTAGATTTTGTAGTTGTTAACTGCAATATTTTTATTGCTATGTAAGCTCCATATCAGAGTAAACATAAAAAAAGAGTAAGATTAATTTGTTTAATGATATACTCATCTACGGTTACCATGAAATTCTCAGATGGAAATATGATACTAATTAATTACAAATGAATTTTAATGATAAAACATTTATATAGCAATTTGAGATTTATTTAGTTTTATTTGTCTTATATTAAATTGTTTTTACTTTATATAGCAGTGGAGTGATTCCTAAATTGTTAATAATTATTTATTTAATTTATATAATTATTTAATTATTTATATATTATTTTATTAATTTAATTATATATATTATTATTATTTTATCCATTATTATTTTGTTAATTATTATTAATATTATTATTTTTTTTTAATATTAATATATATTTCATTGTTATATATTTATATTTTATTATAATGATTCTCATATTTCGTCTCAGTCATTAATGATTATTTAGTTTTCTAATTATGTAATATAAAGGATAATTAAAGGTCATCTGAATGTTGATTTTTTCTTATAAATTACCATATAAAGTGTACAAATTAACATCCTTATTCCATATTATATATATATATATATATATATATTTATATTAATATTATATATTAATATATATTAATATATATAAATATATATTATATATATGTATATAAATATATAGATTAACAAACTACATTATATCTATATATATCATACAGTCACATACACAACACACACCTAACACATCACACACACAAGCTAATATTCTATTATATTATTATAATATTTAAGATAAAAGTTATGATTGTTATAAGAGGTAATAAATAAATTTGTTATTTACATTTTATTATTCAGAATATTTTGTCATAGAAACATTAGACATTGTCAATAATAGCATAGATGGATATTTATTAATATTTCTGTGCACTTATGGAAGAGTTAACTCGTGGCCGTGTGCGAGAACGGTGAGTGCCAAAGTTGTGCTGGATCTAATTGATAATAGAATTTATTGATAGAAAACCGCTTATCACGCTGTAATGTATGTCATATCTTGAGGTAAGTGGTGGGAGACGTTAAAGGCGAGATGATAAGCAATACGCTGACACCGCTAACGTTTTAAGCGCTAAAGGTCCCGTCGAGTATTTACGCGGGTTATAGAAAAGTTGTGAGTCACTTGACATGGAATAATTATAGGGTGTCTCTCGTGTGTTACTTAGTCCCTGCTGTAATTAAGCATTAGGATTCGTGTTGGTTGGTGATTCCGTTTACGTATTTGAGCTGCGCTTTTTATGAG
This sequence comes from Trachelipus rathkii, assembly GCA_015478945.1. Lineage (NCBI taxonomy): Eukaryota > Metazoa > Arthropoda > Malacostraca > Isopoda > Trachelipodidae > Trachelipus > Trachelipus rathkii. The sequence continues at coordinate 3,536 of JABUQX010053432.1, forward strand.
GTAGCGGACATGCGTTTCGGGCGTCAGTGAGGTGTCTTTGCTCATGTGTTACGACATTCGTACAGATTGTAGTTCTATCTATATATGCATTATTACAGCGTGATGATGTGAAATTAGAGTTGTGTGTTATTGAATATATATAATTAACAATTAAGACTTCTTTACATACAGAGCCATAGTTACTATTTTCAGAACTATGATCATACACCAAGACTAAGTTTAAATAAGTTTTATTAAAACATAATAGAATAGTAGATATAATATTTGATATAGTTTATTGATTGATAAGAGCTGTAATGGCTTGTTTATAATTATATATATTTAATATTATACCATTCGGATGACGGAATTCTTGTTACATAATAACGGATAAAACATTAGCGGCATAGAGATAATCACAAAGGAATCACGTATTGGAGAACCGCGAGACATAATCTGAGCTAATAATTCATGTGCATAGTTAGTATTTTACATCAAAAAGTTTCCTGTTTTTCACCTGGAACTTCAATCGTTCTTACTCAGCGACAAAATTAGATACATATAGAGTGAAATTGTATCGCAGTACATTAATAGCCCTTTTTGTATTGACTAATATAGTTAAAGTAACCCAATAATAATTTATCATTAACGTGCTAATGCAGTTGTAATTGATAGCCTAGGAATTATATTTATGTATATAGCAGTAGACTAGACGTTTGGTAGCTGACATTTTTTACAATATCATTGAAAGACAACCAACCCTATTTGAATAATGCTAGTGACTTCAATATCGCTTTGGTTTAATTTAGTTTCATATTGTTTAAATATTTTAAAAATAGAGTATATTTGTTTGGTGTATAAGGTGTTTTTTTGTGACAATTATCCTACCAAAGAGTATTGAGACACTATTTTGCAATGATAAATCGCATCCAGCTTTTTCTTGACTTTATAGTATAATATCAAGTTCTGAAACCTTCCTTATTCTTTTGAAAAGATACGGTATAAATAATCTTTAAGTTTTTACTCGAATCAAGATCATCCTCGTTAGAATTAATATATTGGTCAGCTGATGCTCATCTGTTCCATTTATTTTGGAAGTGGCTGCATATTTCATATAAATAAAACTCTTCTCTTTAAATCGTCTCAAACTTCAAAATATTTTAAGTATTTCGTAACTCATCTCTATTGCCATTTGAATTTAGGTGTTGTGTAATACACCCTCAATATGGCTATAGTATCTAATATATATATCTTATCTCAAACCATCTGATTGCATTTTGAACTATTATCTTTAACTGGTGTGCTAGGTTTTAAGTAGGTCAGTGAGTGGTAAATGATTTAGTTGGTTTTATGTTTTTTGGTTTGTTTCAGCGAGGTAAGTGTGATGTAGTGTTAGTGGTGTGTGTGTCTGTGATGGAGGTTGTAGATGAGTAGTTCTGTTAATTGTAGGCTGTGCGAAATAATTTTATGCATTGATTCGCTATGTCTGAATGTATTTCATGTCCGTCGGATAACTTTTCACCTCATTAGTTTTATTCTGGGGGAATCGTTACAGTATGGTATTTCATTCCTTCTGAACAAAAGCGAAGAAAAAGACCTAAATACATGATCTTCTGTCTTTTAGTTGGAGGATAGTAATGTACGAGGGCTCAGTACGACCTCCAAGCAATGAATTATCAATTATGAGCCTGTTGTTTACAACATCCATTACTAAGACGCTGAATATATTCACTGATGCTTATGAATTTTTATCGGGGATGATAGGATCGTGATAATTCTTGCTTTTGCATGGTTTCAATTCGCACATTCCAACCCGTATGGAAAACTCTAATACACGGCTTTCTTTTATACCTATCCTTACTTGTTTCATGGTGAGATTGTAGAGATCTCAAGCCTTTAACGACCACTTCATGATCCTATGCAGGCGTACCTTTTCCTCTTATTACAGCCTTTGTTAAATTGGACTGTGCCATGCATCAACCGTGGTATAGTATAGTCAGGTTTTTTTCTATACCGTTGGGCATATAAGGCCGAACCGTCAGGGTAAAGCATTTTGTTCTTAATTTTGAACCATTTCTCTCCACCGTTGCGGGCGTGCCTTATGTTTATATTGTTCAATTTTTCTGATACATAAGCCAGGATTGCTTCATATGTGAAAGGTTTAAGGTTCTCTCGACCTAGAATAGTAATTTCTTTCCTCAGGCATAAAAATTTTTATAAAGTGTACATAAGATTGAATTGTTGTGTTCGTCTAATCCTGTAGACACATACTATTTGAACTCTCTTTAATGATACTGCCCTACAAATTCTAAAACTTTTCTTAGTATAACTAACATCTTGTAACAGAATATTCTTTACATTCCTTATTTGTACAAAAATATTGTTTCTTTACTATAAACTTTTTAGGTAACTCTTTCAAATTCTTCACTTCTAGCTGTTGATTTCTTTCTAATTTCGAGATTTTTTTCTTATTGGAAATAAGTCTTTATATTCAAGGTTTCTCATTAAAAATCGGTATAATGGTTGAAGAAACCCTTGGAATTTGCTTTTTCACAGAACCATACATTTTAGGCAAGCTTTTCAGATGCACATGGTGGTATATATTAATATGTATGGGCATGTAAGAATACACTCGTTTCTATTCGTTCCATTGATATGATTTTATTGCTCTTTTAGGATTTGCTGGCTGATTAGATTTTTGGAACTTGGGATGAGTCAATAATGCATGGCGTATATCGAACTGGTGATTTCCAATATTTTACCCCATTTGGGTTGTGTCACAATTTACTTTTTTGATTTATAACTTTTAAGATGAAAGTCCATTAGAAAATCAATGAAATTTTCTACAGGTCTTTTTCCAGCCTCCAATTTTTAATGCTTTTCCCCGCTTCTTGGACTCCGAATGTGAACACAATCCCATATGACTTTAAAATGTCATATTATTCGGATTGCTAATAAAAGGATTTCAATTTCTATTATCCTTCTTCCTTTATCAATCATACTTTATCTTCTTGGTATCGTTCAAATAATCTGTAGTAAATGTATAAATTCTGGATCAGATAGGTTTTAATTTTGCAACCATTCTGAATTCTTAACCAACTAAATACCCGTAATTAGTGTTGGGCAGTCTATATTGGTATTTTCATTCATCGAGGTTTAACTGCAATTGATACTTTTATTTGTTTACCTATTAGTAAAGAGCCTTAAAAGCCACGTCCAAATCTACCTTTACGATAGCATTTATTTGTTCAGACGAGTGATAAGCATATTTAGGTGATATATTTTTTGTCGGCTTTTGTGTTCCACGTCATTATTCTCGTTCTCCGAATCCGGTTTTTTTTAAAACAGATTGCATGTTATAAAATATCACTCTTTCGGATTTTTATTGGTTTTAAACTACGAAATTCTCATATTTGGCAAAGGATAGGGAATATACAAGATTTTGGTTGGCGTGGTCAAAGAGAGCCCATGCTTTTGTGTACTCTTAATCGTATAGATTGCGGGACATAATGTTCTCATGTCTACATGTAGGGTTAGACAGAGGTCACTCATAATGTTTTTACACCAGATCTACAACATTTTTGGTTATGTTTTAACGGGGATCGATTGTTATGTATCTATGCATAGGATAGGGGTTTTGCGAAAGGAGTTGTAATTACGGGATAGGTCTGGTGGGAAGAATCGTGTCAAAAGTATTGTGGCATTTACATACTATATGCTAATAATAACATTATCAGATGATATTTATATATCAATTTATAACAATTAATAAAACAACTAGTTCCTAACAATTATATAACATTGTAGTATTAATTCACTTGATAGATTCGAAGAATAGTAAATCTAATAATAATAATGAATATTATAAACTTTAATTTTACACACATATATCATATAATATAAAGACTAACTTAATAATATAAATTGATTTAAATAAGAGTAGGCGAGATGTATTGAAATCAGAAATGATAATAATATTGAATATTATTAATATAAGTATTATTTATACTATGAACTCATTAATTCAATATTATCAAGTGACCGAATAGACTATAATTTTTGGGATTTCCGCGGAGGTTTGTTTGGGGTTTTCAGGTAATATTCCGATACTTGCAGATTTTGTCTTTGATTTTTTTTCTATAGTTTGGTCGTACGTTATCTGTACTTACCTAGATATATGTTATTAATTTTTCTAATTACGAATTTGCTGTTTATGAGGTGTAGGTTTAGGTTGGATACTTAATTTTTTTGTTTTTTAGCTTATATTGCCATATATAGTCCTCTTTTTACATCAATTGTATAACGATGAATATGTTTAACCTCTTCCACATTAGCACGAGAATATTATTGTTCACATTAGAAACATTTTTAGAAAACTACAGCTTTTTGTGAGAGGGATAATTGCTCTCTTAGAAAGAAGATGTGGATATAGTACTCAAGCACCTAGTTTTTTCTTTGTCACGATTTAGAACTATTTATGTCTTAGCTCTTACTTATATAGTATTGTTTATTGGATTTTAAGGCGATAAGATTTTGGTATGCTAATTACTTGAATACGTCATCCGGGCTATAGTTTTATTTTTACATCGGTGTTATAAGAATTATGTTTAAGTTATGTGGGTTATGGTTGTTGTGGTCGTGTGTGTGTCGTGTGTGTGTGTGTGTGTGGTGTGGTGTTGTGTGTGTGTGGTGTGTGCTCGTTGTGTGTGTTGTGTTTGGAGTTTGTGATATACAACACAGTAGACATACTATTATTGTTTCTTTACTAGTTCGGTCTTATTTTGGTAAAAGTCAAGTGGTTAGGCCTTGTCTTTAGTTCGATCGTGCGCACCTGGTTGGATGCTTCTTTTCGCTCTAAGTGAGTTTCGTGTCCATCATTATTCTATTCATTAGTGTTTTCAGATATTCACGGTCTAATGTATGATTCAGGCTTACCTAATGTTTAGGTTTATGTTATGACCTCATAAAATTTATTATTTTCTTCCGGCGAGTGACTGTGCTCTGTTAAATATTGTTTGACTTTCTTAGAACGGATTGTTGGAAAAAACATTGACTCTATACATTTTTAACCGGGCTCCTTTTCAAAGTGTATATCGATTATGAGTTTTTTAGCTATTAGCTCGTCTTCCATTCAGCCTACCATCAATTTGGCTTTGTCTTTTACATGTATACAATATACTGGTCGAATATGCTTCAAAGGGTAACTCTTCTGGGGGTGCGTGGGTCAGTGCGTGGGTGGGTAGAGAAGTAATATATCATCTTATATACACTAACTCTTCCTAGTTTGCATGTGTACTTGGTTATGGGTCGCCACGTCATCGACTGGTTCTTTTTTTTTACGCGTTGTTCTTCCTTCAGCATTGATTGTTCGTCGTCTGGTATATGGTCTGTTAATAATGCGTTAGTTTGAATCCTTCTCCTTTTCTTGCCTTATTTTACCGTCATGTAGTCCATGTTTGGCGCTTTGGGCATTCCTCTCATCTACTCGATAAGATGCATTTAGCCTGAGTAATTTTAAATAGTATATTTATTAATATTTATAGGTATAGATCAGTATTTACAAATAATAATGAATAGTAGTAAGTTAATTACATTTGTTAAGCAAGAATTAGCAATAATGAATTAACTATGGTGATTTTAAAGTTAATATATCAATTTAGTTTAACAATAAATGTATATTTAGTATTCACTAATATTCACTTAATTATATTATAAATAATAAATAATATTACTCTTACAACTCTCACAAGTAATAACTAATAATATAAAACATAATACAATATAAATTTTTTATTATAGAGGACGTATGCTGTTCTGCATTGGATTAGGAGATCAGGGGGCCGGATGTTATGCTAAAGGTTTATTTGTGTTCATAGGATTTTGACTTCCATAATATTCTGTTCCTGACGTTGTATGGATGCTCCTTTTTAAACTTACATGTTGGAGTATTCACACGTTTCTGGAATAAAAGATATAGGGACTATATTTAAATAGAAAATAAGGGTGTATAGTGAATTAGGTAATAGTTTTATTTTAGTACGCGTGGTATTGCGTTTATAATTGATTATGTTATTTATTATATTTGTACGTTATTTTTTACAGTTGGTTAAAGTGGGTGATATTTTATATTAGATAGTCTGAGGCGGTTTATTTATTGTGGTCGGATTGTGTACTATCATTTTAAATGAGATATATAAATAATATTATATACTATAATATTTGTCGGGAAAAAATGGATTTTATTTATTTATGATATTATTAACTCGGTCCCTATATATTTGTTGGTAGTATTATTTAAATTGTGAAACTATTGGATATGTTATATAATTAGTATAATTATTATTATAATATATATATAAATTATTATTTTCTATACGTTGGGATATATGATATAGACTTATTGATTTAGTATAGTAGTCCGTGAGTTTTCTATTATTTTGAATTTTATTTACTTAATATGTTATTAATGTGTAAAAAATTATAACCTATATTGATATGTTTTAGAGATTAGCTTGAATATACAAAGTGGTAATAAATCGTATTACGTTCGTTGGTAATAAATATTTATATATAGTAGTTATGCCCGCTTTTGTTTCTAAAAAGAGTGACTATATATATTAGCTAATTATTATAGGTACTAAAAAAATCACTTACTATCGCTGAATAAGGTTTTGATTTTTAATTTGAACAATTCCCGGGTCTCGTACGGCTTTTTGTTCGGATGTTTGTTTAGGGTTTTTTGATATAAAAACTTTGATGATTGATACTAACATTGATCTTAATTCTTCGTGTGTAATGTATGGATTATTTAGGTTTATTAAACTTATGTGCCGTTTGAAATATTTTATGGTTTTAAAGTTGTTCTAGGATCTTAATTGTTAGTCGTTTGATTTGTAAAGAATGGTCCCATCCCGGATAGATTAGATACTGTATGTTCGCTTTAATATACTAACATTTCGGAAGACACGAGGTATTTTAAGTGGTTTTATCACCACAAATCTATAATCCAGTGTTGTCAAATCAACTCTGTATGATAAAAGACTTTTAGTTGGCGCTTTTGGAAGTCAATAAGGGTTCAAAACCATTAGTATTTCTTAGTTAGATAATAAATATTCATAGTATTTTATTGTTTATCTGTGTGGTATAGTGGTCAGAATCTAAGGGGTGTTCGTGGGTCCTTTTGAGAGATGGTTTAGTGTTGATCGTAGTATAGGATCGTTGTTTTTTGTTTTTTGGTATTATTTATAAATGTAAAGGAGAACTTCAGGCATCCAAATTTTATTTTTTGAATATGCAGCTATTATCAAGCTTATACACAAATCTGTGAAATTTGATAATGAGCTTCCAGAGTTTTTTAACCGTTGCCAAACCTACTAAGTTGTTTAAAAAATAATACAATAAATGGGATTTTTATAACTAGAATCAGAGAACATACTAACATAAGAATTTTAATGTGTCTTAAAGTTGTGTTATTGGATCGTAAAGGTTTGTGTCTTGTACAGTGATGTGATGTTGGTGATTTGTGTAGTTTTGTTGGCAGTGTGTATGTTCATATATTGAGGATTTTGGTTTGGTTCATATATAATTCGTTTAATAAATATATATTATAAGATTATTAGGTAGTGTATCGATGGGTGGTGGTGGTAGGTAGTATTGGGTTTTATATATTTAACTTTGAATGTGTTATGTTTTTAACAGCTAGATTTATAGGGATTTATTTAGTTATTATATAATATAGTATATATATAGTTTATATAGTATAAACATAAATGGCTAAAAATAATAAATAGAATAAATATAAGATTAATAGTTTTAGGTTTTTTAATTAAATTGAATAAACAAATAATTATATAATTAGAAAATAGTAATAAATAATAAAATAATTTATTGTTTTTAAAGCATAAAAAAAATGTTTAATATTTAAAAAAATCATGATTAAACTTCTCTATAATAAAATTTATTTCATAATTACATTTAATTTTCATTTTAAAATTTTTGAATTTCATGACATTAATTAATTCTCTTACTTGGATAAATTAGACAATATTACAATCAACCAACCCCCCAATTCCAAATTTTAATAAACTTCACACATGGAAAAAATTAAATATATAATGCCATTAATTACTATCAGCATAAAATTCCCCCTACTGATATTATTGTGCTACTATTACTATTACTATTACTATTACTATTACTATTACTATTAGAGAGGAACTAGATTTGAAACATTACCAGTTGAATTAAACGAGGTATTAGATCAAGTTGTTGAAATGGTTAATTATATAAAAAGGAGACCGTTGAAGACTCGCTTTTATTTGAACAAATTGTGTGTGTATGGGTTCCGATCAATAGAATGCTTAATTTATACACCACGGAAGTCGGGTGGCCTATCTAGAGGAAAGGTTTTAAGTCGCCTACTCATGAAACTTCTAGAAATATTTTACTTGCTTTGTTTTAAAATGAAATAATTCCAACGTTTCTGTGGACTTTTTAAGATTGAAATTCATTGGATTTTCTAGACTGGGAATAATTTTGAACAGAGATGTGTTACGACACGCTTAGAATAGTACTTAACAGAAGCATGACGCAAGGTAAAAAATGCAACAAAATACTTCGCCTACCATCGACACCATAAGAGCTTAACAGCAGTTTCAGGATGCAGTCGGGAATGCGTTGAAAACTAGAGGTAAAAAATGAGGTAACTTTGAATAAACGCGTTTATTATTTGGTAAAACAACAATATTACTTATGTAAAAGACTCCTATTGAAGTTGAGCATTTGACAATTCCATAGAATAAAAATTAAACTATTAATTTCCATCGACTGAATATAGAAGATTATGACTGGGTCCGAAATCCAATAATAAAAATTTTACCTGATATTGGTTTGAACTTATAAGAAGGAGAAAAATTGACTTCTATTTCCAGTGATCGGGTACTTAAAATCAAGCAAGCAGAATTACCAATTGATGCATTTTGGATTTTTATTATTAGAGAAGAAATTTCGGTAGGGATATAGGGTTACGATAGCTTTATCATGTTTGGAATTGGTGGTTTATTATCCAGCATAATAATTATAAAAATTATACAACTGTGATTAAACAAGATCAAAATTCGCTACTTAAAGGTGTAAAAAAAAATGGGGCGAGACTTCATGCATTGAAGGTAAAATGAACGGTATGTTTTATTGAAATACGTCTAAACATAGAAAATGTTGCGAAAAAACATCAAGCCCATGTTTCAAATTGATAACTTTTTTTATTTGTCAAACAAAAAGTAAAAAATATACTTAATAACTTTCTTTATTTTATTTTTTTGTTCATATGTGTAAATACTCATTTTATATGTTTTAGTATATATATACTAGTACTATATATATATATATATATATATATATATATATATATATATATATATATATATATATAATATATATATAATATACTATATATATAATATATACTATACTATATATCATATATACTATATATATATAGTATACTATATAGGCTATTTATAAGTGGTGGACTCCAGGAGCAAAAAATCAATAATTAATGTATCGTTATTTTAATAATTTTAGGGTAGATTACATTAAATTTTGGGGTAACCTACAACTAAACTAACCTGAAGCCGTAGACCTAACTTTAAACCTAACGCTAACCTAACCTACTACTTAACCTAACCAAACTTAACCTAACCTAACCTACACCTTAACCTACACTATTAAACGGAGTCAAGCCACTTAATCAAATGTCCATATATATATATATATATAGTATATATATATTATATAATATTATATATATATTATATATATATATTATAATATGATATATATAATATATATATATATATATATATATATATATATATATTTAGGTTTAGGAAATGAGATTGATGGAAATGGGCATATTTTCAATGGAAAAGGGTTTTGTTTGGGATATAATAATGATTCGATTACATAAGCCTGTAGTTTTTGTTTTTTTTTTCGTTGATTTTATTTCAATAGGTGATTTTACATAATTACAGTGTGTTTTTTAATTTCGAAAATGAAAACAGTTTTTCTCCACCACGTATGAAATTTTTAAAAAACCCCAAGAGAAATATAAGCGATTTTATATATATTGTTTTTGATATTATTTTAAAGTTTTAACAATATGTTTGCAGCAACTCGAGTTTAATTAATTGTTTATATTACTTCATTTGCGCTCTTATCTTTATTATTGCCATGAAATATCATTCTTTTAATGATAAATGTACACTTTGTGAACCGTCTTTGATGGCTGACATCCGGGTCGTAAAGATTTCAGTATCCAGCAGCAGTAATTCTCCATCATATTAATATTCCATCTCCCATGATACCTTCATTTGATTTCTTGGGTGTCTCATTGAAATATCACACCTTAATTGTTTTTCGATAAAAAATCCTAGGTTTCCTGGGAAACTGTCAAAATACGAATGCGAAAATACGCTTTCATATTCATCCTGTAACCCAGTTTTTTGAATTTATTTAACATGTTGTTGACTATGTTCTTGTTGACTGACTATGGTCTTGTTGTTCCTTAGAAAATTTGCGATGATCGCCTTAAAAGATACCCATGCTTCTTTTTTCTAGAATTTTCATTTTGTTTTTAAATTGTTTGTCTAACACTAATTCCCTTATTAAAAGTCATTATGCATGAAAAATATCTAGCGTTGAAGCACATTCTGCCTATGGGCTATATATACAATCTTTAATTATTAAGAAAATATTCTCAAATCCTAACAAATAAAGAAAGGTATTAATGAAACATTATATATTAAATACCATTAAGAAGTGAAAGTAAACTTAGCTATCTATTGTATCTTTTTATGTTTATGTTTTGTACGGTGCTCTAAAAATACTAGTTGTGTACAAAATTAAACCGTTCATGGCAAGTTATAAGTACATGAATTCAACATTATATCGTTATTAAGGTTGATAATGTTTCTTTTGCATACTCACGATCTCACATTTAAAGGTTAGGTTTGAACTTTCTTATTCTTTCAGGTATGAATATGATTATACTAGTCTTCGTGAGGTAGAACTTTCTTTGCAACCACGATCCATCTAGGTTAGGTTTAAACTTCTCGATCATTTAAACAATCAGATTCCATTCATAAAATTAGGTCGAACTTTACGGCTTTTAAAAGTTATAAAGGTTAGGTAATATATACGCTGGTCTGGACCTCAGAAGTAGATAACCCTTAGGTGCACCTTTGTACTTTTACGGATAGTATATCAAGTGGATTTGTATGTCTATAATTATTTGGGCTTCTTACTATAAAAATAATTATTTTATCTATAAAAATTTCTTTCGTTGAATAATATACGAGTCTTCTTCCTTTCTCTATGCAGATAAAAAATGTACTTTTACGGATAGTATATAATGATGTATTCTATAACCAAAAGATGGAGTAAAGGATATGTGAGAAGAATTTATTGGTGATCTATTCTTATTTATAAAATGACATATTGAAGATCGATGATAAATATAATGACTACTAGTGGAGAATAAAAGCATGGTGGTGGGAACGACGAAGCAGTAATCATTGTGCAAAGATCACAATTAAGGCAATTGCGAGTGAGGAATAGAGACTACGGGAGGGCACAGATTTCGAGCAATGTGTTCCTTTGCTCATGGCTCAATCCGGAATCGCGAATCCGGCCCTATTCCATTCGAAAGTGAGACAAAAGACATTCATAACAACTTGTTTTGATGGCCTACTCTTTGATCTGATTTGACATTTGATGGTCACTAAGTGCCAAAACTATTGGAGAAATCAATATTTACTGAATTAATGAATATTTTTATTATTTCAATCGATTTTGTCTTCTTTATGAGAGAATGAGAAATTGCTCCCAGAAGACCTCAATCCGATATATCAGATAGTTTATATGAGACGAGAGAAGATGAAGAGATGAGTGACGTATGTAGTAGAGAAGGAGAAAGTGATGCAAGGAGTGAGACGTGACACGTGACGAAGAAGATTGAGGATGAAAGAGAGAGAGAAAGGCGAGATATACTACTAATAACAAATCTAACGTTGTGACTGCCCACTAAAATGGACGACCAATCATGAGGATGAAAATTGTTATAAAATGAATGATCGTGAGTATAAATGAATTGATGGAGATGTATGATAGAAAGAAAAGAAGTTGCGCAGGTGTGATTGTGAGTTATGGCCAATAGTTCCGAGATATGAATCTCGAGCTCAGAATGATATACTGTTTAGAATATTATACGTGACTCTATATAGGAGTAAAATAAATATCTATACATTGAATTTAAAATAATTGTCAGCATTAATATATTATCAGACAGAATAGTATACATATAAACACATTCTATTAATATTGGTGAGCTAATAATGAGTACAATACTTCTACTGAGGCTTCAATGATATAGATATTGGATTAATTACTGTATATTGACAATCCATATTTATATTTTTGCTAAAATATGTGATATTTTTGAGATTAAATTCATATATATACTACGTGAACTCTAGTAAAAGTGAGGGCAGTGAAATATTTTGCCTATGTACTGAGGTATTTGTATATAAATATTGGAGGTCATGATTAGGTAAAATAATAAATGCTATCCTTAAATTTCGAGTTATCAATACCATTTTCAACGTATTATCACAACAGCAATTCTAAATATCTATTAGTGATTATCGTGGAGAAGATATACATATTCACAAAAGAAATATAATTTATTTTAGAGAGCTATATGATAATTTTTAGCTGACTAAATAAATAAATTTACTATAGTTTATTAAGTACGCTAGCGTAAGAAAAGAGAATCACTTAACTAGGACCACAACTACTAGAAGATATTCACTGTCTTTAAAGACAATAGTGAGGTTATTCACGTCACTAGGGCACGGGACGTGTGAAATATGTATAATAGAATATTATATACTCTATCCTTCTTCTTTTGAGTCGGTAATGAAGGTTACTCAACTCTCACTTTTGAATCTACATTATAGTTGATAAGATATTTTCTAGACAAGTGTAATGTAAACGAATATAATACGAACGTGAAGACTATGAGAGAAATAAGAGAGAAGAATATAATATAAAATTACTATATATACCCATCATTGCACGAGTTTTACATCTCAATAAAACTATACAGTCATAGATTACGGGCGTATCGATACTCTCTCGAGATCCTAATATTGAGATACGACATTAATCTCAGAGCATACCCACAGATCTGACGCCTGATAATACAAATACTCGAATATGAATATAATGTGAAATTAGTAAAGAGTTTATACTATCATTAGATGACCCGACTACCCGAGTAATTAAATGAGCCAACAAGACTTTCAATACTCTCGCAGTGATCATTTAGAAGTACCTCATAACCGAGAATGTGAAGTGACGCCGAGTTATCCACGTATCGCCTTTCCAATATTATTGTTGAAGCTCGTAAAAGAAACCGGCTCTCATTTCCAGACCCTAATCGCAGTGATCACACCCGGTGGCGAGGGCAAACGAGTGACTGTTTACCAGAGAACAATATGGAAGAAGTCATTGCTTAGCGAAAAACTGTGAAGATCTTCTGCCGTGCCAAGAAATATTTTACATATAAAAATTTTTGTGTGAGGTGGATGTACAAAGATTTAGGTATGAGGCACGAGCAAAAAGAGAGAGACATAATGAGTGCTATTACAAGGAGGGTCAATATATATGCACTGTATAACAATAAGAAAAGAAATGTTATTTTCGCTTATTTCTGGTGTGGTTGTCAATAATTATAAAAGAAATTATCAGAACAGAGGACATGAAAACAAGTATTGATAGGGACCAATTCAGATGTAAGGATTCTATTACAGTAAACGTAAAAGAAATTCCAGTAAAAAAAGAGAGATCTCAGCATGTTACTTATACTGATAAGCAACGAGGTCATTGTGACTTAGGCTAAATGTATGCGATGATCACAGCGAATATATACAAACTATGACATATACCTCCGAAAGGTATCTGAGACGGTTATAGAATCTGACGTATGGGGACAAGTGCGCCGCAAAGAAAGAGCTTTAAATTCACACGCTCGTGTATAAGGGATTATGACGCTCTGAAACAAAAGAAAAACGAAGCGTATTGGAATAGAAACGGATGGACGAAAGGAGAAGCGATTCGTCGTTTCTCGTTGCTGCGCCGCAACGTCCCTTAAGGAACGAGTCGTCTTTAAAGACACTTCCGGGATGTCAAACGTAAACGGACGGTGGAATACTAAAATTTTTTATTTTATTTCATCAAAGCGAGGTCTATTTCATCTGTTGAGGTTTACATTTCACTAAAACATCTCAATTTTTTTTGAAGGCGAGTAGAATAACCGATTAATAAAGTTGTTTTAAACAAATTGTTTATTATTTCATTTTTTCCAATAGATATAAAATAATACCAAAACTGTCTGATACATCAACAACCAACCGCGGGAACAGGGTTGGTTAAAAAAGGAAATGGTCTAATAAAATGCGAATCGAGTATCTGGAAATTTATTAAAAAACCGTTACAAAATATGAATCGAAATAAAAGTCAAATTTGTATTTGGATACGTATATAATTTACAAATTAAAATCGTCATTAAAATAAATATAACTTCGTAAATTATTCAAATATTTACATACACAATAAATAAAATTAACAAACAATTCCTACAGTTTTGAAATAGTTTCGTGCGATTCTCTTAGATGCGGGTCTGCGACCTCGTGTAACTTCGCACCGCCATGAGGCGAACTTCTTTGACGGGAATCTTGGTGTAAAATCGATTCAGCACCGGCACTCTTCGACGTGCTATAACCCCAATATTCTTCCAGGTGGCCGTCGGATATTCTTCTGGCTCCACCGCCGCCACCCTCCTTCTGCCAACATTTAGCGTTGTTTGAATTTTCTATATATTCAGTTCGCCAACATCCATCATTATTATTTTCACGATGATACGTGGGTCGGTTTCCAATGACCGGAGAAATCGCGCGCGGTGATCTTCTATCCCTGTAAGGATCGCTCCAGTTGCTGCTGGTGCGGCTCCTGCTCCTGCTCCTGCTGCGATTTTCGTCACTACTCTTAGCGCGAGAAGGCTTTTTGAATAAGGTATGAATAGCGTAAGGCGAAGCTCTGCTGCTGCTGCTGCTGCTGTTGCCGCTCTTGCTGCTGTTAATATTTTTGTACAAAGCACTATTGGGGCACCTCTGGGAACATGTTTCGACCAAGCGCGGGATCTTGAAAGACGACAGTGAAGGCAGGTTGTCGAAAGGCTCGCTGTAATCGTTGGAGCGTCTTTCGGACGATGGTTGCCTTTCGACCGATGGTGAATAAGAGCGGCCCGAACTTCTGTCTTTGTTTTGGTTCGATAAAGAATTACTACTCGTTGAGCGCTTTTTATACTCCTCGTCATTTCCATTGGCGACGTTTCCAGTGGGACCGTATTCCTTTTCCTCTAACGGTTTATTTTTCTCAGGTGTCTCGGACAGAGAGGAGAAGCTTGACTCGTTCTTCGAAGATAGTCGAGGTGTACACGACGGTGAGCGATTCGATGATGGAGAACCTACGCTCTTTTTATCTTCGCTTGAATCAAGTTTGTTTTCTTCAATTTTTTGATTATTGGTCGATGATTCCACGTCCTTTCTTTTTCCGGGTGTTGATTCGCTACTTGTTTCCTTTGCGAGTTTTGCTTTCGCGGCCGACTGTAAACTGTCTTCCGTGGGCGGGCTCAGTTTTCTCCGACCGTCAGATATATAAGGTGAGTGTAGTATAAGGATATTACGTCTGAATATCGAGGTTTAATAAATGAAATTCGCACATTAGCATAGTATAAGCGCGTAGCTATTGCCAGTTAAAATATCTAGGTCTGACTGTGGCGAGAAAAATGTTTTATATAAGTGGTGGCTTGGGTCGGAGAAGGGCGTTTTATCGTAATGATTATTTATATTCGATCATCGTGGAGCCTCTCGAATTTATAATTATTTGACTTCTTATGAATCTTAGTCATTATTCAACTATAGTCATACCATGTCTATAAGAAGGTTCTTCACATAATATATTTATAACCTAACATATAGTCATATATTATTAATTCCCAAAGGAATATTACGTGAAAATCTTCATATTCTTACGTATGTGCCCTATCTTATTTGCGGGGCGAATGCCAGTTAAATAACAATTCATTCACCGAATATTCCAGTAAGTTATATTTCATTAGCCGAATGTCACAGTATGTGATAAGTCATTAACCATGCGTGAAAGTTGACTAATCGACCACTGGTTTGTCATAATCGTTTCTACTTAACTACCGGAGAGATTCGGAGTATCGACACGAGGTGATATATGTGGTTCGCTCCGAACTACCCTCTGGTTTTAATTCGTAGTAACAACCAGGTCCGATATAGAGAGGCGATGAAGTAGCGCTTTGTTATCGTACGAGCTAAGACTTATCGAGTGCCTTCCATATACTGGACC
This sequence comes from Trachelipus rathkii, assembly GCA_015478945.1. NCBI lineage: Eukaryota > Metazoa > Arthropoda > Malacostraca > Isopoda > Trachelipodidae > Trachelipus > Trachelipus rathkii. The sequence goes on from JABUQX010053432.1 coordinate 20,012, forward strand.
TAACTATGAGTTATCAGTGATTGAGAGGAGAGTATATATGAGTATCGGTACGCATTAGACCTTTTCTCAGACTAGGTGATACGTGAAATGTCACTTACATGCATTAGAGTACTTAGTGAGGATAAATAATAGGCGAGCTGATTCATTATATTCATTGACATGCAGATCTTCTCATAGGTATAAAACACTGATTTACTTCACCTCCACGGCCTTCCTCGAATATGTTACTTAAAATCAGGTTGGTGGTTGGTGGTATGCGAGGAGTGAGTAGTGATTATATCCTCGGTAATAATAGTTATTCATCCTATATCCGACAGCTACTGATGTAATGAGACAGACGCTATTATGCTCACAATACGCAAAAGGTCGTATCGCTCGCGCGCTAAAGAGCCATCACTACTGTTGTGCGACTTGGTTCGTCATGATCACTCTGGCCAGATTCGAGGTTATAGAGATAAATTTTTCCTTTCGTTGCAATTTTTATAGAAGTTAGTAGTTAACTCAAAATAATTTATAACAATTTAAGATTAAGTATGTAGATTAATTGATACACCACAATCATCAATACGGGTCTAAAAAGATAAAAAGGAATGAAATGTTACTGTTAATATTCTTTAACATGTTTCTTAGTAATTTTCTTGCGAATAAAAAAAGGCTTTCATCGTAATCGCCTTTTCAAACGATATTATATAATCTATAATTATATAATTAATTTTTCAAGTATCTCTAGAGCTACGAACCAGAATATCGCAAATTGTTACTGTTAATTTCTTTAAAGACTTTATAGAAAGCATAATAAATAAAAAAATAAAATAATATATAGCATTTTCCTTTTTTGTGTGTTATATTTTGCCTTTCATAAAATTATAATTAAAACCTCGCTTTATTCAGATTTAGGTGAATAATTTTTAGTTCATTACACCTCTCTATCAGTGAGAGTCATAAATAAATAATATTTTGCTTAAAGTTGTGCAAATATATTTGAAAAAAAAAAAATGTAACTTGTACTTAGAGAAGAAATATTTAGTAATGTATTTTGTACATCGCACATTTCGTTTGTATGTTATACATGTATACAAGAATACATTATATATAATGTTTATCTATGTATATTTACATGAAGATCCCTTGGGGGACACTATTTACTATTCGAGTAAAAATAACAAATATACCAATGAGAGCTGGCGGGCTTGGTGCGTGTGTCATGAATATTGGTGGGAGAGAGATAGGTGGTCGTTTGTACTATTCTAAGAGTGAGGAGAAATCGAGAACTATTTTACAAATTCGTAGGATTTGTCTTTCTCGAAAGAAATAGAAGATTATCTTCACTCCACACATAAATTCTGTTCGAGATGCAAAAGGTGAAAACATATTAATTATTATTGTAATCATTTGAGAAGCATCGTTTTTGAGCTCTGTATATATATTAATTATATATTTTTCCTGTTGTGGAGGAGGTTCTCCACTCAGATTCCTCTCCTTTAAAAATACAGCTGATTCCAAAATTGTTTAAAAAGAAAAGTAAAACTTTTATGAGCCATCGAAATTTGAGTACTGGTGCCATATCGTGATTTAAATTTGAATTCCCCAGACAAGAATCAATTCCGCTACCTAGAGTATGCTATATTTACACTCTGACACTAGAGTGATTCGTTATATTATTTGTGCTCTTTTGTAATATAAAATTATTAATCTATTTATAATACGAGGCTGTATTGCATTGTTTCAATTGGGCCTATTACCAAAGCAGTTCATAAACATTTGAAATTACTTATAAAATAATTTATTAACTTATAATTAATTGAAATACTCGGACTATCATTTTTTCATAATATAAATGAATTAAATTAAAAAACATTTACTACTCAAGTAACCTTAGGTAAATGAATTATTGTTAAAAAAAAAAACACATTTAAATTTAGTGAAATTACCGTACCTCTAAACTCAAACCCATGTTTCCCCTAATGTATGTTCTCACTCATAAACGAAAAAACTTCGTTATATACTATTCCACTCTTTAAAGTAAGTTTGCAGTTTAATTTTATACAAAAAGAAATAAATTTTAAAGCTTTAATTCACAATACGGACTAGACAGGATGAGACTCAGCTCAGTACGGTCTGGATCTGGGTGACTAAAATACCAAAAATTAACTATATATCTGTGCGTTGAAGATTGCTAGCTGGTATAGTAGAGCATATAACTTATCATATATCCTCACATACCAGCAGTTGGATATTCTTGTAGAATACTCTCTCACAGAGGGTATATCGCGCGTCACCTTGCTTTGTGTCAAAGTCCTTGGACTCTAATGGGCACTGTCGGTAACTGATCTGTGTCAATCTTCTTGCCCTCTTGATATCTCGTTTTTCATCTCTTACTTTATCATGCTTATGAATATTTAATAATATCCTGCTTTGTTATTGTTCTGTCGAGAAGTGACAGTATGCTCGTGCCACTCATATCTCGCAACGCGTATGGGTCATAAAGCTCTTGTTACATTCAGTACGTATCTCAAGTAATAAAATTTATGTATAGTGTATTAGTGTTAGAGCGTAAAAATGAACTCACCGTTTTTTCATGAAGATATTACATACAAAAATGAGAATACGAGAGTGAGTTTGTCATCTGTATTCTTTTTGCGAGATGAGAAAAATCAGGTTATCTTTATTGATTAATGTTTTGATATGTTATTCTGTCCTCTCATTCTAACAATAATTTGAGCTATTCTATTTATCACTACACTATTTAAAACTACTCTCTTCCTCTTTCACACATCAGACATTTTTTCTCCTACCTCGGCGACAAATAGTCAGATTGCGCCATAAATGTGTAACAATGAAGTGCTTGCACAATGTGCTGAATCACTAGATGCGACAGTTCACTTCTTCGATATGCACACCGGGTTACTCTCACAATTGAATTGATATATATTAAATATAAACATTCTTCAATTTAGCCGAAACAAGTCTGAAGACTTAACGACATACAGAAATATTTCGATCGTGAGTCATATTTTTATTAATTTCTGTAGCAATGAGCTTCTACGCGTGTCAACAGTCTATCGTCAATGGTGCAATTTGTGTCTTCTGAATTGTCTTTTCATCTCTAATAATGACTCAACCAGAATCTGCTCATTCGACTTATTGGATTGTACAATGGTCTGACAATTAATAGAAACGACATTTGGTTTTTTTCATATTTCTCTGTATGTCTTGTAAGTGATATATAAAAATAAGCAATACTCTAAAATAAAGGATCACAATGATATAAGATACCCACTTGAGGAAACACAAGCACGAATGTTTTTCGTAAACCTTCATGAAGGGTCCGAATCCTATATCTAAAACTCTCTTCATATTATCAAAGTGGAGTATTATTCCATATGAGTCAGGTGGATCAATATGAGAATTTACTCAAAATTTATTTTGTGAAATATTTATTTTTTTGGAGTTATTTTTATATTTATTATTTATCTCATTATTTATTTATAGATTTAGTATCTTTCTTTGATGATTTTTTTTTATTGTGATTTGAAATCCTTTATGAGTATTTATATTAATCATTTTATTCATTATCTAATTTTGAAATATTTAATATATACAAAGATTGTCAGTATACGGCAATAAAAATCTAAATAACATCCAAAGATAATATTTTAAGTTTATTCGTTTGGATAGCAGTTGCACTCAATTTATCATGGGTAACTCTTAGAAAATTATCTTATATACATATTATTAAAATTAATGGAATTTAAGTACTGTTTACGACTAGATCTTGATAAATCGCATGTTGATGAGCTACAGTGAATGTGAGCCAGTGGTAACTAGACGTGTGGATAACGTTTTGCGGTAGACACATAACTACCATAAAAATGATAGTGACAATGAGCAGAGATAAACCTTTAAAAAAGCAGGTTTGCATTGTTTTAGTGAATATCATACAGTGCCTTAAGAGTGTGTGACCACAGAAACATTTTGAGTAAATGGATATGTAGGAGAGTGAGTTAATGCAGAAACACTAAGATTCGTGTACAGGGGATCGTCCCCAGATCGGACAACCACAATATACCAAATTCGTTACTTTATCGAGTTAAAACTCAAGTAAAAAATAAACGAGTAATATGAAGGCTAGAATTCCCTAATAGCAGAAAGACTCATATAACTAGATTTCGGTCCCTTTAACTCAGTTTCATCAGTTCTAACCTACACTCACTCCATCAAGCTCTAAGTCTACATCTTTCAAGTCGGTGAGATGATATCTTGTGAGAACAAAAATATGGTCACACATCCCATATATGTAACAACTTCTACGGACAGAATAGGAAGAATAGTAGGTATAGTGAAGTAAAACAATAGAAAGAACAGGAAAGAAGTAGATTTATGGGATGTCGCGCAATAATTTTTCGTTTCTAAATCGTAAGGAATCACGATTTCATCCTCTTCCGAGTCAGTCGATCCGTGTTTGAGACATTTGTCTTGAGACCTTTGTTGACATCGTTACTATCTAATATAATATTACCAGTGACGGAGGAAAAGTGCGTCTCCATTTTGTCCTATATAAAGATATATTTCCAAATTGGAAAATTAAAACTCGATACAGATCTTGGGGATCCTATGAGGGAGTCATTCTTTCTTTTCTCACAATCGTACTATGTATATTGAATAAAAGTTTTTAAAATATTATCACCTAAAACGGGACATTCTATGTTTTGGACATTAAAAATCGTTCTCTCTTGTAAGTGTTTTCATGAGACGCATTGAGTAGCTCTATTAACACACCGTGCTGTAAACAATGACCTCTCATTCTTGATTTCGCCAGAAAACGAGGTGAGACGTTACACTATGGAGACAGGAAAAAAAAAATCCTGACTTTGCGATATTCGACTATGTGAGATAATGTCTTATCATGCCGCTTATCTACACTAAATGTTAGACATTGACAGACAGAGATACGAACAAACTAGTTCACTAAAAATTAAATAGCGAAATACATGAAAAATCAAATTTCTGAAAAGTATTCATTCTATATTTCGATTGCTACAGGAGACTTCAGTAATTATATCTATAGAAGCAATATTGTATGTATTTTTGCATGTTATAAATGGATATAGAGAACAGAAAAAAGTAATAAAGTGAGTGTCCCTACTAAATAAAGTATGAGTCGTATAGAGGCTTGCTACGCAAGTATACATCTTTGCGAAATATTCCTATCTCATTTAATCGCAAGCCCACTAATACTTTACTTGGAAACTATTCATTCTGGTACTGGTTTATGAACCTACGTTCACTTTCAATCTACTGAGAGAGCGATACATGGATCTAAAAGGATACACGCCGGACGAATTCCAACAACAAAGCGACGTTGGTCATAATGATATGTTGTGACTTCAGTGCACAGTTTTTCTCGCCCTCCAGTGAAAGTAACTCGGCAAACATTTCCTTCCGCAGTACAATTGTTATTACATAGTCTGTGTGATTGCGCTCCTTTAATCGACCACGCAAAATCCAATTTTTTGTGTAAAAGCGTTGGTTTTTAACATCGTTTCTCGATAGTCTAACATATCGCTATTAAACTTTTACTGAGCTTATTATTGATTTCCTTCCTAAACGCTTCCTGAGAGATTTAATAGCTCGAGGCTTGCTCCTAATACAATAGAGGATTAACTTAAATCCTTTCTCCCATATATGTATCTCTACCAACTTTCAGGAAGTAAAATTCATAAAGTCACGTACTTAATATTAATAACAAAAACTTCAGAAGCTGACTTCTACAGGAGACTCATAAACAACATCTTATTAACAACAGACTCGAGATTAGAGACAGGTTATTATTATAAAAAGTTATTTAATGATAATACATTCCTTTCAAAACTCATTATATATTCGCACGTGTATGTTTTTGTATATTTATCATATAATATTTATCGACAGAAACACAGACGGTAAAAAACATCGACCTTTGCTTATTATAGAGAATGCATGATATCGAAAGGAGCTGATTTTCATTAACAACTAAATAGAGTTAAGCCAAGCCTTATTTTACATTACAGCTATCGGCGTGGATTATTCTCTTCTCAGAATAACTATATCTACCCCACATCAATTCTCTAATCACACGCAACATATTTAGCTGGTCAGAGATCACTATGACCCCTCAATTAGTGTCATATGTATCTAACTCACGCCAAAAATTCTCCCATTTGTTCTTCAAATTATGCTCTCTATAATCATTGTGCAAGGCAGAGACTGTAAGAAATATAATGCGAATATTCCTGTTTATCGTATATTAACAAAGACACTTCTCACAAAGGGCTCTGCAGCACTTGAATTAAATCCATAAATATTTCTCATATTTGAGAGTACTGACGTAGTTTTAATTCCGACAAAAAAACACTGATTCGCCGTTGTACTCAATTTTTTTAGAGTATAGCTGAATTTCGTGCTATTATAAACGAACAATTTCTTGCGAGTTTACTTTTGTTTTGAAAACAATTGAAAATCCGCTGTTTGTAGATAGGGAATATATCATTCTCACGATATATATTCGGACAAAACAGTATAAATAGTATTCTATAAGCATAACTTGAAAATGGTAATAGTAATAATATAATTAACTAACAATATGATAACAAATAAGTTGTACATGAAAATGAAATGGAAGAGTTAATAAATTAATTTAATTTTAGGTATCGAATATAATAAAGAATAGTATATTTAAAGACATAGAATTCGTTATTGTGAATAGATAATATTCATTTTCGAATCTCACATATATAACTCTGAGGCAGCCTTTCTACTACAGTTGCCTGAGCATCTATTATATAATTTGGTATTATTTTTACACACATTTTCTGTAAAGACCATAGTGCTATATTTTCTCCCTGTTGTCAATCAGAAGAAGAAGATAAAAAATCCTTTTAGACCAAAGCATATAAAAAATATTGATTTAAGGTGAAATTCTCTATACCGGTTTTTTGAATATATAAGATTTTTTTACGATATGAGCTCGAGGATCTTTTAGGCTGACGAAAATAACGCGAAGAGGGCAAAACCCTGAGCGGAATTTCATATTTCGATAGTCGAATAGCCACAAACATTAGAACTCACAAGAAAAACGCCTATATATACATCATACTCAGTACGCGTCAGATAGAATAGGAAAATCACCTATTCCACTCACATAATTGCGCGGAGAGATGATTTAACTCAATATGGTGAATCCACAGTAGTTCATCACTATGATTATTTGCACGTGGTTCACTAAGTAGAAGTAACTGAATGACACTGACCTATATATATATAGTAGATATTTATTTTAAAGCTAGTATATCTATTGAGTCCGTATTAAGGAGTGGGAATTACCTTCAGTACAATATTTTATAAACATAGTTCAAGTTAATGAATCGTAATAAGAAAATTTTACCTATTAGTCAAGGACAAACGCGTGTCCATAATAATATTACTAGTAACATAAAATATTTTATATTAGTTGTTTTTCTTCTTATAAATACATTTCTAAAAGATAATAACTTATCGGAATACATATACATCTTTCGCGGTATCGTAGCACAAAGAGCCATTAAATTTCTGAAGTTCTAAATCGAGCAATTTACTCATGTTAGCTATAACCATGCGCTGTTCATCAGACCATTTCACACTGAATTTTCCTAATTACAGTTAAATAAATTTACTGAGTGTATTATTGTGATCTCGATTATAGTAATTCGCCATCACATCCTTTAACCTATACCGCTCTTGGGCTCACCGGAGTAATAATATATATAAGACCTACAAAGAGTAGGTAACGGCCTATATATCAATTAGCTCTCATTTATTGAGTAATATAGAAAACTGGAAATTTCATTAGAAAACGTTCTCCGTTTATCACACAGACTATATACCTTATTTATATCGACCTTTCCCACTGAGGAGCGGTGTTTTTTAGGTTATATATGAAAAACGATATTATTCATTATTCGGCAAGCTGTCGAAATAGTGCGCTCGAATTAAAATTTAATGTGAAACGCATTTGAACTGTATAATACTATCCCACGCACAAGGGTGAAAGTAAACCTACCCTCGGAGAGTTCACACTACGTACGTGTCAGTAGGTATATACTGACTCTCTCTTTCGAGAGATTATCTGGGACTCACTTGGAATAGCAAAATCGAGTCCGGATGCCCAATATATATCTCTGCGCATGTCCCAAATGAAACCTAGCCTTATTTATCCCACGGAGTGACAGTGCTCGTGGTTTTGACTATCAAGTCTAGCGAGAGAGCTCTTTTCAACTTCACGCAGACATATTTCGCTCTTAGAGGACAGGCTGAGGTAATACAGCCTATAGTCGGTGGTGACTACTAGCGAAACGAGATGGAAGAGGATGGTAGACATATAAAAAATAAATAAATTAAATAAAAAAGAGTAAATAACTATTTATAGTAGTCGTTTATATTATAGATAGATATTTCCGAATATTAATAGAAAATCACATTATAATTTAGTATCTAATAATAAAGCTCAATGATGCTCTACGAATGAAAATAAAATAAGATTTATTGTTATTTTATCAAAAAAAAATATAATATAGAGTTAATGGTTAATTATTTTTATTAAAGAAGAAATTTAAATATCAATTTTTTATTTCAGAGTCCCTATAAATCAAGTTTTCCTCATTAAAAGTATTTTCAAGAGAGAATTGATATAAATTAAAATAATTAACCTACACTTCGACTTATAGTTCTACTATCATATATAGCCGAGGCGTCAACTATATGCTAGTCATTATATCGGTTGTGACAGTTATTATATATATATATATATATATTTATATAAGCTTTATATAAACGTGCTCGCGCTAAGCTTTTTAGGGTGTAAATAATATACATAGATTCGTTGGGCCGAGTTATTAAATGACGTTTCAAGGAATCGAGAAGAGTGCAATTATTAAAGAGGCCCGGCACAAAAATGGTGTAGGATATCAGTGTTTAAAATACAAGAGAGAGGTTATTTCTCCCGAGAGCAAGAAATATAATTTACTTGAAAAGAGGAGTGTGATTAACATTTTGAGGAGTGTACGACAGAATTCAGTTTTACTACTTTATTCGACGAATTTAATCAAATTCCCGAATCACAAAGACCCGTATCACCGCACTTACGTACCTTCGACTTGTATCATGATCTCCCGTGAAACGCTATCACAAAATCGCACCGGAGTTTATTCCTCCTATTGATCTATGTAAATTTTTGAAATCAAATACTTTTTTTTAAATTTCATCTTGTTAGGTATATTTTATTATGATAGGGATGAATGAAAATAAATTTCTCACTTTTTATATATTGTTTATAGACACCAAAAAAAAAACATATATATATTATATACTGTATATATATATATATATATATATATATATATATATATATATATATATATATATATATATATATATATATATATATATAAAATAAATGTATATATATATATATATATATTAAAAACTAAAAGCGAAAGAAGCTTTATATTTTCAATTACCAAATAAGAGTTGAATATTCTATAAATTTCATCGTCTAAGTACGTTTGAATTTCTTTATTGGATTTCGAGGAAAACCTCTCGTAAAGGTAATTTAGGTAAACGCCGACAAAAATCTTATATTTAGACTCTCCAGGGTCGGACTCCTTCTTTCGGCTAAACGATGCGAACATATTCCGGTCTCCCAAAAAAGTAGCGGTGAAGCGTTTATCTCTCGGGCTGCTCGGAATAAAAGAGGGGTCGAAGACCAATTTGCTCTTTTTGGAGTCGAGGCGAACGTACCGTCCCAACGCATCGATGACTAGCCTGTACCAAGTCGGAGTTATCCCCGACTTCATTTTTGATATGCGACGAAAACTCGGGGCCTTCGCGAATCTGCAGAAGGCGATCTCTACGAGAAAATCTGAAAGATCGGAGGCGAGCTCATCTTCTCCGCAATCGGTGACGCAGAGCCGTTCGGCGAAATAGTTTTTGATCCTGAAGGACAGGCGAAAGTTCATGAAAGGGATTTTAATCTGATTTTTTTTTCTCCTGTTGACGTTGTTAAACATTTCGCCCATGACCCTTTTCACTTGCTTGAGCGTCTCTTCGCTGACGATATTATTTTCCATATCGTCGACGATTTTAGATACCGAGGAATTCGCTCGCGAAGCGTTATTGCTGTCGTTGTTACCACTGACAACGGAGGCTGCGGCGGCGACAGTAGCGGCAGCGTATGACGATGGATATTCTATCGTCACTTCGGTGTTCTGACACATTACGGTTTCCTTCACCAAATGTCCGATGGAGGAAAAGGATGCGGGATGGGAAGGCGGGAGAGGAGAAACGATTTTCGGAATGTGAAATAAATCTTTGATATTCCGAATTTCACTAACCATATTTTCATAATCTGGGTTCATTAACGACGCGGAAGGGGGGTGGTCAGAGCTGTTTGTTTCCCGTTCGAAGTCTTCTTTTTCTCTCGACGGCGGAGATGTTGCAAAATTAGTTTCTTCTGGTGACTGACAACCGCCCGATTCGTAATCCGTAGAAAGTCGACGACCATCGTTCGATTCGTTCGTTCGTCCAGTTTCGATGGAGGCTGTGGATGACGGATTTCGTCTCGAATCGAGTATAAGAGAGTCATATTTTAAAAGCATTTTTAATTATTTTTTAGGAGTCGACGGAATTTTCCTCGGCGGGCCTTCACGTTTGTGTCTTTCTCCGAAGTTAATGCCGCGTTCTGCTGCTGCTGCTGCCTGCTGCTGCTGCTGCTGCTGCTGCTGCTGCTTGCTGCTTGCTGCTGCTGCTGCTGGGCGAGTATGATCCCTCGAATTGGTATCATCGGTCATCAACTGAATAAATAATAAGGATGTACTCTTACACTGTAGTCGGTTTGCTCTGTATTGTTGCTTGCTGCTGCTGATGCTGATAGTCACTGTCTATAGTCGAGCACGTTAATTCTTCATTTGTAGAAAAAAGTGATAGGTACTCTCTTGAGCGGTTATGTTATGATATATGTTGTTAGTGCTGCTTATAGTTTGCTTATAGTACTTAGTCTATAGACTGCTGAGCATTATATAGGTAACTGCAATTTTCATCGAATATTACTAGATGAAAAAGGAGTTGACGTCTCTGGCGGTTGCTTGATTATGTTTGCTTATATATAATAGTGCTTGCTTAGCTGAGCTTGATGTTAGCTGCTCATTAATAGGGTATATACGTTAGATCTTCTATCATCGTGAATAAATGAGTGTAATATTACCATACTTGGCAGTGTTGTTTGTTTGTGATTGTTGCACTTAGCTTATAGCTGCTTATAGAGTATGCTGCTTAGCTGAGCTTAGTGCTATTGTAGTAATAAGACATATATAGCTAGTGACATTAGCTGAGGGTAGATGTATATTCGCTAACTAAATCAGTACTGCGTGAGATTTCATTTTACACACCCTAGTGAGTGAAACAAAAGAGACTAGGTAAAGGTTGCCATGCTCTTGACTTATGACTCATGGAACAAACATACGCGATTGTAGCTAGCTGCTGCTGCTGCTGCACTTATAGCATGCATGCTTAGCTCTAGACTAGCTGCTTAGTGCTGTCATAAGGGATAAGATAGTTATATTCGCAAACTTATATAAGCAGCTTGCGGTCTCCTTTGTACAAGCGCGGCGGACCATTCTCTATGTATGAGTGAAAAAAAGAAGAGATATATGAGGTAAGAAAGCTGATTCGCTGCCTCATGCTTGCTGAGCTGTTGTGTCTTGCCTTGCGTGTTGTAAGGCTGCTGACTAGAGACTCTAAGCTATGGACAGAGGGTAGTATGAGGTGAGTGACACGCACAAATGCTGAGACGTGAGTGGGATGTACCGCCTTCTCATTGGGCTTTTGGCTTGGTAGGGGGTGGGTAATATCTCTTCATGAAGTATTACAAAAAAACACCTTCTAGTCACGACCTTCTCGTAGAAAAAGTCGTTGTATTGGAACCTAGTTGCTCCTTGGCCCATGACAACCAGCCTTTTCCTTAATAGCTTTGCCTCCGGTGGCCCTGCTGCTGGGTGTGCTGGGGGAGAAAGGATGCCCACAGCGTATGTGCTCAGCTTGCTTTCGTGCACGATAGCATGGCGTCGGCGATGAGCCTAAGAGGGAACATGTATTGGGGTTAAGCGTAAGTTAGCGCGGCGGTTGTATCTACCCTTTTCACCCTCAGTGCACTGAAATAAACTAGTAAGTAATCGGTCATATACAAGGAGGAGAGTGTTATGCTAGCTCAGTGCAATGTTGAGCGTAAGGCTGTTCGGCCAATACTTCAGCCTGGAAAGGCCTCATTTTAGTCTTTTCGTGGGAACAATGTAGTTGAAGTTCTGTTTATGGGTAACATGGAGCGTTTCCAGAGGAATAGCATAAGGGGATGTGGGAGAGGAGGAGTGTAGAGTGGTTGAGTAATAGGACTAGGTCTCCTCAGCACAGAGGTTGTCATATATTGTCACTCTTTGCCGCTCTCGCGTAGAATAACATAGAGAAATGACAATCGGTAAAGGTTGGCTGACTAGCATATGAAAAGCAGCAGCGGTGACTAGATGTTGGGTTGATGTGAAGATCGCTTTAGTGCTGCATTGCGAAGTGGAAAGGAAGGACGTGAGCGTGCTGGGAGAGAACTAGTTGCGATCTTTGCTGCTCTGATGAGCTGGAGTCTGTGGCCCAGAGTGTACATTAGTGGACTTTGTCTTTGGTTCTGTTGACTCGCACTCGGTGTTAGAGCTGATATGCTGTTGCTGCTTAGCTTAGATGCTGCTGCTGAGTATATATATAGTTGTGTTAAAGAATCCTTAGTATAATAATGATAGTCTTTTTCGTGAGTTGTCCATGGTTATTCACCATAGAGAAAGCCAATAACTCTCGGCAAACGAGGTTTCGCCTACTAACCACTGAGTACATTATTAGCAACTTGGTGAGAGTCAGAGCGCGATATATGCCGGAGTTCTTTCCTAGGTTGCTTGCACCTTCTTGATAAAAGAGGTACAGTTGACTTATTTTTTGCTGTTGGGTGTATTCTGAAACAACATTATGCGATTGTAGCGGTCGCTGATGATGATATAATCAAATAAACTTTGGGTGAGTAGTGAGTATCTTATTTATCCTCTGTTAGAAGTGAGTTATATGTTAGTATTAGGCCATATATTATATATGAGTATTATCCTAGCATATATCTGGAATTAAATACTATAATTGTTATTTCGAATTATAATATCACAACTTAATTAAGGTTCATCTAATAATTCCCTAAATTTTTAAATTGAGTGAGAATTTATCGTAATCTAAAATTTTTAATGAGTAGCACTCTTTCTGATTATGAGCCAAAGACAAGCGATAAATTAATTTGAGGTGTTTACTTGATTTGCTTATAATATCCCGCACCGCTTGTTGATAGCTATCGATCGAACAATAATACTGGGGAAGAGCGTGGAATATTTCCTTTAGGCTGCTTAATTCCTATGAGCGGAAAATAGAAGTAAATCCTTACAAAAATTTATTTAGTTTTCAAATCTCCTTTTAAATTACCTTATATCGTTTTCTCACACATAATTGACGACTCAATTCCTTTCAGTATATATGTATTTAACTTAATACTAAAAATCCAATCTCACAAGCTGATCTGAAATATTATTTATATTAATTATTAATATTATTTTATTTAAATGATGAAAATATTTTAATTTTTTATAGCTCTTAAAAAAAAATATAAAATGATTGATTACCATAATAAAGCAAAAAAAAAAAACGGAAAATTTATGTTTAACGAAAAGAATATTATAGTCTTCTAAAACTAATACATATTATAAATGTAATTACACACCGATGCACAAACAACTCTCGTGCCTATATAGAATTTGTCCGAGAGCAGATTAATTTATCTCATATTTCCGAGATCAGTATCTCTGTTTCCCTCTAAAAAGTAATGAGTCATATCTGACGTGGCGTTTTCACTGATAGTGTCTCAGATCTCATCTATTGTTTCTGAACTGTGAGCAAGTCTTGAGTCTATGACTTTATACTTATTATTATTTATTATTTTGAGTCTCTGGATGATATTATTATTATAGGCGAGTGTGATTACGAATTGGAGTACCGGATTGGACGTGGTTATGGTGGTGGATTCGAATGGCGATATGGCTCTTTTCGAGAATAAGCGAGTGCTAAGAATAGGTATTCGTGCGTAGTTTGTGGCTAATAAGTGGATATTAGGTAGGACTGAGGAGATGATTCATATATTTAATTATCCGTGTAGCTAGTACTAATTCAGGATGCATATTTAGAGAGAAGAAAAATAATAAATAAATTTTCTCCTAAAATAAAATAATATAATAAAATTTATTGACAATTATTTTCATAAAAATTTAAAATAAAAACAGATTTGAACATTAATATAATTAATATATTTTACTTACCTAGGGATTTCACGTGAGACTATACTGATGAGATGAAATATAGATATCACATTTCTTTCTTGAAAGGGCAGTAGGTACGGTAGGATAGAGTTAATTTTTACCATTTATAGTGCTTTTAATGTAGTAGATAGGTATGATCTTTTCTATTTTTATTTTATACTTATCGAGAATATTAATTGCTTAAGATATTCTAGTAACAAGTTATGACTAGTGATAATTATTTTCTTATATTATTATACTTCCTTTTAATGATAACAATTACTGATCCTATATTAATTGCCGTTATTTATTATTTGAATATTTTAACTACTGAGTAATTTATCCCGAAGTTATGCGGAACATACTATACATTACCATAATAAGCTCGAACACTATATTTTTTCTTAATTTAACGAATTCCCTGTGTATTATATGAGGCGCAGCACGAGTGAGAGAGAGATGAGATGCGAAGCACAGAGAGGAGAAGAGGGGAAGTAAGAGGAGAAGGGAAGCGGACGTATCGAAGAGAGAGATGATTAATATATTCACTTTTATTTTGCAGCGTAAGGTGTTTAGACAGAACGAATTAATCACATCATTTTCGTGATTTTTTCTAATATCGTAACTTTTAATCCGTAACTATGGTCAATGTCTTTGGCGCACCAAGAATCATCACTACCCGTCTCCGCTGAATGTTTGGTTATTTTCGCAATCATCACTGGGACGAAGAGATTGTAATCTTTCTCGTACCGCTGTAATTTTAAAGTGTGTTATTAAAGTCTTTCAGCAGGGACACTAAAAATTTTCCCCCTCATTTTTTTTGGAATGCATACCTTAACAGAGACGACAAACCCTGTAAAATATATAGTAAAACCGTAAGACACTCACTTCGAACGTGCAACAAGGAAGACAAATTACTGTATTCCTCCATCTGTCTGAATTTCGAGTTAGAAAGTTTACACTATAAATTTTCCAAAATGTCTCCTTACTGAGGGCTTTAGTTTTTATATATATCTCCACATGCCGTGGGTCGCTTCTAAACTCGTAACTCACATATATTGCTAGATTCTTGAGCAAAAAACTACTTTGCTGATGCTATTGGTTATCCTCAGTGTCGCCGCATTGAACTTAGTTTCGACTCCCACCCGCAATTGGGGCATTATCTTCCTGTCGAAGCTCACACTCCGTACATTTATACTTTTCCCATTGACTCCGGAAACCGGTGTTATATTAATATCTGTAAGAGTCGTTGAGCATTTTTCGCCTCCAGAACCCTCGTGATCCATCAGCCCTTTTGATTATCTTAGTATTTAATATAAATAACGCGCCTCAACCAGATTAGCCTGTACTACAGCCTACAAACCCGTCGCGTATGTGGAGAGTCTAATTACTATTGCAAAAAATGTTTCGATGTTCTATTGTAAATATTTATACTCTTCGGAGTCGAATTTTAGCTTTATGTATAAAGTCGCATTAATAGTATGTTCCTGCCTTACTTACGCAGCTCCTTCGTGTGCCTCCAGAGTGTAGTAATTCGACTAGCATATATTTTGTGTTATTAGTTCGATCATTGAAAAGAGTAGTAAAACATGTGGTACAGGAGTCTTTCTATTGTAGTTATATAAATAATTGGTAATATATATTTTATCTTTGTGGTGATAAATTTCGATCTGAATAGGTTAGGTTAATATATAAAATCTCGAAATATATTATTAATTGTATTTTCATCTTGTGGTTTAAATAATTCATAAATAACAACGATATACCGTTTTGTTTTATTTGTATATCAGTATAATGAAATTTTGTGCCATTACAAGATAAAACTTTTAAAGATCTCTCATTAATGTGGCTCTCATTTATTGGCTTATAAACGTGTTGATTCAGAATTTCTCTTGTGCCGTATCACTTACGGCGAGTAAATTACGACAAGATAATGCGAACCTGAGATGGGAATTTATAAGTCCGAAAGGTGTACCACGTTGCGATAATTATTTTGTTCCCGCAAAAATATTTTGACTTAAAAATTTTTTGTGAATACATTTTCTTGAGAATTTTTTTGTTTTTACGTTCCTGTCTAGGTAACGCAACTTAGGTTACTTTTCTGACAAATAACTACACTATATAAATTCCTTTTTCGTCACGTCACTAAACAAATACTAATGTTTATATAGTCTCTAATTTCCAATAACGTTCGGTCTGATATCTATCCTAAATAATTAAATAGCGGAGTTCATTAATTTCGTGAAATTTGAATGATAGTTTTTTTTTTATAGCTTTAAAGGTAACGGTGATCAGTTCCTTGGATCAAATGTTTCATACTTGTAACTAAGTCCATCTATCTAAGGACACTAATTTCACTGTTAAGAAACTTTCAAACATGGTGAAGTAAAGTTATAAAGTGTCACAGTGTTGTTACAACTGTAAAAACATACTCGCTTTTTTGTCGACCATATCACCTAGTAAGGCTGTTAACACACTTATATACATGATATATGACTTGTTTTCCGTGGTCTAAGGGAATAACACAAGAAAGAAAACGATCTTAACGTCCTTCTATTCGCTTATCGTTAGCCAACACAGCTCTTTTTATAAGGTTTTATATATAAATAAATTTTTAAAACAATATAAACTCAATTTCATTTTTCTTTCAGTATTTGAAATTATTATTAAATCATATATTATATACATATATATATATATATATATAATATATACCCATTATATATTGTATATATATGTATATATATAATCTAGATAATAAAAAACATTAAATTAGATATAACATTAAAAAATATGTTTTTGTGTTTGTTTTTTTTTATTTTATAAAATTGAAATGTTAATGTTTTTGGTGTAAGTTAATATATGATTGTATATATACATTCCATGCGCATATAAATGTATAATCTAGCATAATGCATATATCAAGTTCACTAATGTACATTGCAGTAATATTTTTTAAAGTTAATACTGATAATTCAGGTACTGCAGTCTACACATGCCATGCGTAATTAAGTTATATACTCGTACATTTATTTATAAATATTCACGGATGTGTAAAACATTTCTCATTGTTTAAAAAGGGCAGTTATATTTTTCCATTATTTTTTTATTAAAGTATTTTTAAAAATATAACAGTGAGTTTTTCTTGTTTTCGAGAGTCATTTGTCTACGTATTTATTGAATGCTCAGTAAATTGTTCGTACTAAGTCTTCCAAGACGTTTATTTTATGATCAAAAGCATCATCATCACCGTAAGTAAATTCACTGATAACGAATATTGATGACTGGTTGGTTTTCATATAAAAAAAGAACCCCGTTTCGTAACCGTTATATTACTAGGAAGATCTCCAGGGAGTCACGTTGGTAAGTCTTGAGTTATTTGAATTGTATTGCAATACTGCACAGGCCGATATTTTATCCAACAGGAGGTCGGAACACTGATATATAATATAGGTCGAGAATCTAACAAGTGTTTTGGATGGTTGTCTTGTCACGGGAGCCTGGCCAAGGAATTGTTATTAGTGTCGTGCTCTCGGACAAAGTGAGGAAACTTGATTTGACAGTAGTTGCTAAACAAGAGTTTCTTTAAATTGCTGTAACATCATAAGAAATATATTTTGGAATGATATGGTGAGTAACACAATAGAGTTTCCCAAAAAATTTTTCAGTCGAAATTAGATTTTTCGGAAATTTTGCACTTAGACCTTTCGAGTGAGGGTCACTTATGGTGTCCAATCAAAGGAGCAAAACAAATCTGAAACTTTATATTAGGCTCTGGAAGAGTGGAAGTGCCTTATTTGAGAGATAATTAAGCTACAAGGTCCTAAAGATTATACTTTTCTATCAAGTTCGAAAAACCCACGGGTCTCAACGTACTCAAGTTTCGACAAAGTGGTGCTTTAAGTTGAACTAAAAGTTTCGAAAGTGTTCTAAAGTGGCTAAAGTTCAGAGAATGTCTTAAAAAGTTGCTCTAAGGAGAAAAGGTCTGAGAAAGAGTATGTGGTGCTGAACTGTGCTAAGGTCGATGGAGGTACAAAGATGACTAAGTGTCGGAGTCCATCAGTTCGTAAGTTCTAAGGGTCGTAGGACGGATTCTAAGTGCCTAAGTTTAACGAGAGGTCTAAGTGCTAAGTCAGGGAGGACTAGTCTAAGTTGGCAATATTTATTCGTAAGGGTCGTATAGTGCTAAAGTCTGAATGAGTTTGAGTTCTAAGTATTGTTATGGAATTGAGGTGAGTATAGAGGCAGGACTAGTATAAATGCTCGAGGAAGGGATCTAGTTGCTGTAAATTATCGTTCGACACTTTCGTAAATATTGAGTTATACATAAATGCACATAAATGGTTTAATGAGTCCAAATTACTATGTTGACAAAAATGATATTGTGAGTCTTAGACTCTACTGACTTATTAAGCTCTATATTGGTGGTAGTCCCAGCCGCCGTGCAAACTAATAATGAAGAATGATAGGTGAGAGAAAAAGTTATTTAGAATTTCGTTGAGAGAGAGTCGAAGGTATAGTAGAGCCTTATTGTAGAGCGAAAACTGGTATAATAATTGAAAGCGAGTCTTCAGTTCTCAAACACAGAGTATTCATAAGCACGCCACATTTTTGCGATTACACAAGTAAGAGACGGACAGCTTATAGTGCTTAAAGGTAGGAGTCAACTGTGTTCAGATCGAGGGTCTCGCCGTTAGTAGACTCTTCTATACATCTTTGCATGGTTCCTCGGAGCGGAGGGTGCACTAAACCCTTTTATAACGAAGGGATATTAGGAGGAAGCACATAGTCCACTTTCACAACTCAACGATATAACCCTCTTAATAGTAGACGAGGGTATGCTCGAGACGCAGGAGGAGGGAGCTACTTATTAAGGAAACATATAGTACAGAGAAGGTTAGCTCATTGGGTGTTTGGTGGGCGGAAGAAGGTATAAAGTTGTGGATAAATTTCTCTTAATAAAATTCATCAGAGATATAAAAATATTTCCCAAGAGAAGTATAGTTCGTTTTGAATAGAGTGCGAGAACTAATTGAGATATTTCTGGAGTAGTTTGGAGCACTGATAGAACATATTGGACTGTACATATTTTAATATAAGCTGCAAGTAGAGGATCTAAGACAATCAAAAACGAAAACAGTTTCAGATATATGAGTCTTATGAGAAATCAAATGTGGAAAGTGAAAGGTATCCGAGAAAGAGTCCTAAAAATAAGTATAATGGTAATTTAGATTTATGGAAATTTTCAACGATGACGAGCGGTTCTATGAAAGTAGATTACTAGTTGGGAACTCTTGTGGTATAAGTTAGAAGGTTCTCAATAGATATTATAGTCGAATATTGTTGGATGGGGTCTCTAAGTGCATGAGAGATCATACTTGCTCATGGGAAATATACTTTAAGAATAGTATGTCGATAGGATCGAATTAGTGCTGAAAGATGCGCAGAGTGTGATAAAGAGTAAATAATAAATGGAGTTTGAAAAGGTTCGGAATATGGTGCTAGTTTTAAGTACTAAAGTCCGAAATAGGATCTAAAGTACTAAGTTCAGGAAGAGGTCCTAGCATAGCTGGAATAAGGTTTATCGATGTCTCAGGTCTCATGGTTAATGCTAAGCAATTCGAATGGTCTTAGTAAGTTAGTACTGAAAGATCGAGAGTCTAAGTGTGCGAGGGAATCGTATTTAAGGTGTCTAAAAAGTAGCTAAGAGTATAGGATAGGTCAGGTGTAGACTCAAGAGGTCCGAAAGAGTGTTCTTAAAGAGTGACTTGAATTGCGAGAAGGTTAAGTGGCATAAGTCGAGAAAAGAAAAGGGTCGTAGAGAGGTGTGAGATCGGAAGGTCCTAAGTGCTAAGTTACGAACCGTGTTCATATAATGAGTATAAGATCCGGATAGAGCTAGTTTTTGTGTGGCACGGGTACAATAATGTATAGAAAGTAGGAAGTTTGAGATATGAGATAGTGCTTGCAAATATCATAATGGAATTTTTTCCGCGAAAGAAAGTTGATATAGATACAAAAATTTTTTAAGTCCAATGTAGTTTTTGGGCTCTCGAAATTGCAACAATTTAGAACCTTAGGAACTAGAATAAAGAGTAAGTCGAGGTTTTATCTCCGGATTGCTAGGCGTGAGAGCTAATGAATGAGGAGTGAACAGGTCTAATACGATCGGATGAAAACACGCTTTTTTATGTGAATGTCATGGTAAAGTGCGTATTTAGATTTGGAGATATCGAGTCTCAGAACCTGGAGTCTGATTTAAAAAATATTTAAGGAATAAACATGTTGGATAGTAAATTTTAGCGACCATTATGATGCTAAGTCCTAAACAGACTAACTACCTCATTAGCCTAAAGTTTTGTGGGGAGACGTTTCGAAGGGAACCGAAGAACGATCTCTAACTTGATTGCGCAACACCTTTTAAGGTAGCAACTATCACTTCAACCCCTATAGTGACGTCTCAACGGGAACTAATATAAGTCAAAGGTCAAAATTGGGAAAAATCCAAAAGGAAACAGAAGGTCATGTCCATAACTCTTGGCGATTGAAATTTTTCAAGTCAAATTATGGGTGTGCGGAATACGCACGAAGAATTTCGACTGATATTAGTTCAACATGAGCCATTGAGACGAACGAGACAGAAATTCTCAAGAAAGGTAATTTTTTTGATTCTATGTCGAGGTGGAAAGGTCTCATGGTTAATAAGGAATAAGTCTTGAAGTGTCGTACTAAGCGGTATATAGTATGCCTATGAGGGTAATGTTCTCTGTAACAGCGTCGTTGATGTTACTATAAGTCAAGTTACTTTAAGTGGTGAAGAGCACTCTATAGAGCTGGAATACAGAGAAGTAGTATCTAAGTGCTAATCGAAGGTCTAAGTGCTAGTCGAAGGTCTTAGTATAGATCAGTACGAAAGGTCTAGAAGTGTAACATTATAGATGCAGGCTGGGTAAGATTCGTGGGAGTAGCTCATGGTGTAAATAGGTTACATTAGTTGTGAATAAGAACATACGGAGAAATGGTCAACTACAATAGTTCTAGGTCGAAAGGTCTTTATGAGTGGCTAAGTTAACGGAAGAAGAGAGAGGTCGATAAAAGTGAGAGTGCAGAAAGTATCAACGACACGCTCTATAGAAGTTCTAAGATCGAAGGTCTAAGTGCCTAAGTCGAAGGTCTAAGTATAAGTCGACGGTCTAAGTAATAAGTCGAAGGTCTAAGTTCTAAATTTTTTAATTTCTCAAAGAAAAATAATACACAATTTTTTCAGTCGATATAATATTTTTTCGAAATTTGCACTTAGACTTCGACTTATATCAGTTCCCGATCAGGCGTCACTATATGACGTCATAATCGGAATTGAAGATAGTTTTTTAAGCTTAGGTAACTGGTAATTTGAAAGCGTTCAGGCCGCTTTTGCGAATTTCCCGTAAGGCCGACCTATAACTATAAGTGACGTTTCGAAAGGGAAAACCGAAAAAAACGATCTAACTTGATCGCGCAACACCTTTTTAAGGGTATATAACTATACACATTCAACCCATAATAGAGACGTCGCAACGGGAACTGATATAAATCAAAGGTCTAAGTGTGAAAATCTAAAAAATCACAGAGAAAATAATTTTTCCCAAAAATTTAAGTCGAAATTATTTTTCGGAATTTGCATTCTTAGACTTTCGACTTATATTAGTCCAACAAACAAACGAACAATAAGTCGAAGGTCTAAGTAATAAGTCGAAGGTCTAAGTATAAGTCCGAAGGTATTGTTTACGTCGAAGGTCTAAGTGCTAAGTCGAAAGGCTAAGTGCTAAGTCCGAAGGTCTAGTGCTAAGGTCGAGGTCCTAAAGTGCTAGTCAAGGTCTATATGCTAAGTCGAAGGTCTAAGTGCCTGTTCGTTCGTCTTAAGTGCTAATCGAAGGTCTAAGTAATAAGTCGAAGGTCTAGTATAAGTCGAAGGTCTAGTGCTAAAATCTAAAAATTTCTCAAAAGAAAATAATTACACACTGGAATACTTTTACCAAAATTATTTTTTCGGAAATCTTGCACTTAGACCTTCGACTTAATATCAGTTACCGATCAGGCGTCACTATATGACGTCATAATCGGATTGAAGATAGTTTCAGAGCTTAGGTAATGGGTATTGAAAGCGTTCCAGTAAAGCGCTTTTGCGATTCCGTAGGCGACACTATACAATAGGTGACTGTTTTCGAAGGGAACCGAAAAACGATTTAACTTGATCGCGCAACATCTTTTAAGGTATAAACTATCACTTCAACACCATATAGTGACGTCTCAACGGGAACTGATATAATGTCAAGGTCTAAAGTGTGAAATCTCTAAAAAAATCACGAGAAAATAAGTTTCCCAAAATTTCTGTCGAGAATTATT
>JABUQX010053433.1:0-10000 GCA_015478945.1 Trachelipus rathkii
TATCATAGTTAGTAGCGTTATATATATATATTATATATATATATATATATATATAACTGTCTATATATCCCCTTTTTCTGCAGATTTGACTGCAATGATCAGTACAAAATCACTGCTTGCTTGCATTATTTATAAATCCTTTACTTTTCTCTTACCGTGAGGTGCCGCAAGTTTTCTTTGTGTGAAATGAATAAACAGTATATAATATATATATATATATATATATATATATATATATATATATATAGTTATATATATATATATATATATATATATATATGCATAAGGTTATATATATATATATATATATATGTTATTTCATATATGGATGCACAACACAAATATTTGATATAATTAATAAAAATGTGATAATTCTTTTTTTTAGTTTCTGAAATTATTATATAACTATATATATATATATATATATATATATATATATATATATATATATATATATATATATATATATATATATATATATATATTATATATATATATATATATATATATATATATATATATATATGGAAAGATGTTTGGAATTATATAAGGAGGAAAAAAGGAATACTAAGAGATGCATACATAGGGGGAAAATGAACAGTTTGGAAGGAGGAAGAATGGGAATTACAAGGGAATAGGATGCTCTTCTGCAAAGAAGCGCGAAAAGTTAAGAATGAGAATAAGGGGAATCTGACTTAGAATAAGGAATAGGGATGGTGCATTCTTAACTGATGAAATGGATGAGGAGAGTTTAGAGGGAAAACTTTGAAAATCTATATAATATTGGCAGTAATGAAAAGGTGATACTGAATGTGTGTGGGTTTGTTGGTGCAAGAAGGAATACTTATTTTGGGGATGAGGCCATTAATAAGGAGAAAGTATGGGTAGAGTGAGAAAGTTGAAGAATTGTAAATCTGCAAGTATAGATGAAATTACTGGTGAAATGATCAAGAATGGAGGCGAGATGGTGATTGAGTGGATTTGGAAGTAGTGTAACAAAGCGTTTATAGAGGGTAATTAGTTCCGAGGAATTGAGGAGAGCAGTAATAGTACTCTTATATAAGGGTAAGGGGATAAGGGTAACTGTAGGAATTATTGGGGAATCAGTTTATTGAGTGTTGTAGGGAAGATATATGCTGGTATTTTTATCAAAAGAGTGACTTAGGGACTGATTGGTGAAGAACAAGTACGTTTAGAAGTGGTAGAGGATATGTGGATCAAATCTTTACATTGAAACAAATGATTGAGAAATAAGAGAGAAGAATAATATATTGTATTTGGGTTTTATGGATTTGCAACAGGCGTATGATAGGATTAATAGGGGAAGCTCTATGGCAGGTGTTAATGATATATTGGTGTTGGTGATGGCTTCGAATGGAATCAAAAAGTAAAGTTTTACAGATAGTGAAGCATGTGTAAGAATAAATGGAGTTGAAAGTGATTGGTTTAATATTAATAGCGGAGTAAGGCAGGGATGTGTTATGTCTCCTAGATTAATCGATTTGTTTATGGATGGGGTTATAAAAGAATTAGAGGTGGGGGTGGCAGGGGAAGTTGTTAGAATGATGGAGAATGGAAGAGAGTGGAGGGTGCTCTTCCTATTACATGCAGATGATTTGGTTTGTGTGGCAAATCAAAGAGAGTTTGAGAGTACTGGTAGAGAGATTTGGATGTGGTGTGTAAAAGGAGGGTTTGAAAGTAAACATAGATAAGAGTAAGGTTATGGTTGTGGGTGAGGATGGTCCTTAGTGTGAAATTGTGTTGGATGGTAAGTAACTGGAACAAGTGTCTGAATTTAAATATTTAGTATATATGTTGGATCAAAAGAAAACTGTTGATGCAGAGTGTTGTCGGAAAGTTTGAATGGTAGGAAGGTGGCTGGTGCTACTAAATCCTTGGTGGATATAAAGGATTAAGTCTTGAGTGTATGCGCTAGGGTCTTAAGGAGGGTATGTTGTTACCTGTGCTAATGTATAGTATTAAAACTATTTGGAATAGGAGGTATAGATGTAAAGTACAATGTGTTCAGATGCACAAACGTAGGCGTGTTAGGTAGGAAAATTGATAAAATGAGGAATGAAAACACATTGTGTGGTGGAGGTGTGAAGAAAGGGATAGAAAATAAATGAAAGTACATTGAGTAGTATGGTTTTTTCATGTAGAGAGGATGGATAGTTGGTTGGTTAAGGATATATAGTGGTGAGTGTGCTGGGAATTGACCTGTTGGGTGACAGAAGAAAAAGTGGATTGAGTCAGTGAAGGAATGCCTGAAAGAGAGGAATGTGAGTTTGACGGAGAAAAAAAGGTGCATAATAGGAGTGAATGGTGGGGTTTGGTGAGGGAGTATGGTTGTGGCCCACCTGGGCCAATGGATGAACCCTTCATTGATGAGATACAGTGAGACTCCGTTGCAGTCTCAGAAATCTTAGGGGCACTTCTTCTGACTGCATCACCTCACTTTAAAATTTTATCAAGGGGCAGTAAGGCTGTGCTTCTTTCAACTTTTTTTTTTTTTTTTTTTAAATAAGAGTCCAATCAAGGCTAGCCCCTTTTCTAGGAGAGAGAACTTTTCTAGGTAATTTCTACCTAGAATCCGGATTAGAGATCAAACCTGAGCCCTTGCCATGTGATTCTGTCACTCTACCAATTGAATCATGGTATCATCATATTCTTCTACTACTTTTCTGTTTCCAGTGCATGTGATGCACCTTACCCCCAGTTATGGGGAAGGAAGGTGGGATATATATATATATATATATATATATATATATATATATATATATTATTGTTGTTATATATATATATATATATATATAGAAATTTATATATATAAATTTTAAAAGCATATATATATATATATATATATATATATTTATTTATGGGTCACATTCCATGACAGATCACCACACTACATCTTCGATTTTGATGATTTTTGGTGTATGGGCTTAATCTCGGGTTATCTATAGCTAAAACCCACTGGTTCAAATCTTAGGCTTCTACGACTAATAGTTTTTGAGTTATAGGGGGGGTAAAATTTTGGGGCGGACAAAAACCCCCATTAAAAAAATGCATTTATCTTCCTCAAGATATGTTTAAAAAATAACATGTTATATATGGTTGAAATCAGGAAAGAATAAGGAATTTAAATATATAATCAAAATTCCTATAAATATTGATATAAAAAAGGTATTAACGTTTAAAAAATATTTCCCCCTCCCCTACCCCCACTAGGATTTTGAAACCGGGCAAAATTAAAAAAAAAAAAAATCCAATAAAAACAATGGGTATAGACCATTTATTATGCTTTACAGTCAATACAAATGATCCAGTAAAGCAATTTTTTAGGGAAAATTTTACAAAATTTCATACAATTTTTTTTTATTTTTTTTTAATGTATCCATTAAGTTATTATCTTAGTCTTATGCACATGAATATGGGAATACACTCGCTTTTTATTGCTTTAGTGGGTATCTAGTTGCTAAACTAAAGATTAAATGATGGTACCTTAGAAATATAGAACCAATGTCCTACCGAGGTCATTTTGCTAAATTTCTTTCTTTCTTTCTTCACCTTCCTCTTTGCCCCAAGATTGGGGGTAAGGTGCTGTACAAGCATCGGAAAAGAAAAGCAGTAGGAGAACATGACAAACGTCGAAAAGAAAGCCCAGCCTTACCGCCTCCCTCTGTACCATTATTAGTGAGAGCTCGTCACAGACAGAAAATCTCACCCTAGAGCATCATGGACCGCGGTATCGACTACCATGGTAAATTTGCCAATGGGCGGTTCATCCCTCACCCAGGCCGCCAACCATGCCCCCATACAAACCTCCGCCATTCTCTCTCCTATCATGCACTTTAATACTCGCCTCTGCCAAACTCACATTTCTCTCTTCCAGACATTCGTTCATTCTCCGACTCAATCCACTTTCTCTCTTCGGTCTCCTCTAGCCGGTCGGTTCACAACACACTACTCACTATACATCCGCTTAACCAACCTACTATCATCTAATCCTTTCCACACATGACCAAACCATTCAACATACTCCTTCATTTATTCTCTCATTTACCCCTTTCTTCACACCACACCACTCTCTAATACTGTACGTTCATTCCTCACTTTATTAATTCTTTTCACACCTAGCATGCCCCTAAGATTGTCCATCTGAACACATTGAACTTTAGATCTATACTTTATTCTAGACCATAGTCTCACTACTCATACACAACACAGGTAACAACATACCCTCATGTAAGACCCTAGCACACTCAAGACTTAGTCCCTTTACATTCACCAACGATTTAATTGCACCAGCAACCTTCCTGCCATTCACAATCCTTTCCTACTACACTCTGCATCGTCCGTTCCCTTCATCCAACATTATGTCTTAAATATTTAAACTCAGACACTTGTTCTAGCTGCTCACCATCTAACATAACTTCTCACACTGAGGAGTGTCCTCACTCACAACCATAACTCTACTTTTATCATTTACTTTCAAGCCCTCCTTTCACACACCCTGCCAAATCTCTCTATCATCCTCTCAAACTCTCTCTCTTCAGATCTGCCACACAGAACCAAATCACTGCATATAATAGGTAGGGCACCCTCCACTAACTCCATTCTCCACCATTCTAACACCATTTCCTGCCATCCCCACCTCAGCCCTTCATAACCCCATCCATATACAAATTACAAATTAATAAATATACAATGTAATTGATTGTCATCAGTTTCATTTTAAAGCAAGGAGTTGCAGAAGCAACTTCAATGTCTAGTATGTATTTAAATCATAATAATAATAGGAATTAAATACATAAGTCAATGGAGTTAAGCCTAGTATTGCTAATGGTTGTACAAAGATTTTAATTTATTACTGTAATTTACCTAGATACAGTCAATATTTATTAAAGATATTTAGTTTGCACATTCCACACTATCTTATACCTACTTAAACCTATCTTAAATATGTTTTTTTTTTTTCAGATATTATAAATTATTTTAAAAATATTTAGAATAAAAATGCCTAAAGAACATTGCGAAGATCCTATTAAGAAACATGGAAAACTTATCTTTAAAGAAGTAAGGCCAATTAGTGACCAATTGTTTTTCTGCAAAGGCCTTTTAGAAAAGAGTTCCCCTTTGTGCTGCAACTGTCGAAAAGATATTTCAAAAAATCCAGCTATTTTATTCAAAGATGAAAGTAGTTCCTCCGAAAGCACCTCTTCACCAGATAGATCCCCAATGGCTGGAAGCTGTTGTGATGATGAAGTCCAAAAAGTGGATATAGGATCAGTTTTGAAAGACCTTGGTGTATCTCCAATGAAAAGTCGTAACTATTTCATGTATTTATGCAAAGGTATATTGAAATAATTTGCCTACACAGTTACCTACCTACCCATGTTTAGAATTATTAGCCACTTAGACTATGTTGGCTATATAATTTATTCTATTATTTGTTTAAGATTCTGTGCCTTCAACTTCCAAAGGCAAAAAGGTTTTAGAAACTGTAGAAAAAGCAAGAACATCTCTTAAGAGGAAGCTGGAAGAGACAATTAATCAAAAAATTCCAAGTCATTCAAAAGAAAAAAAAAAGAACCTGAATTGAAAAAGTAAGTATAAAACGACACAATTTGAAAAAATATTCCGAAAAAATGAACAAAATACTGTTAAAAAAGGATTTCTAAATTGCACTTTATTTCCAATGCCTACTTTAATTCCCAAATAAATTTCGATTGTCATTTTTCATCTAATTACTTTTACTTTAAAATATAATAATTTCCTTAAATATTATTAGATATCATTAATTGTTCATAATCCTAACATGCAGAAAAGTTGAAGAGTATATTTTATATTAATTTTTGAAGGCTGAAGCATATCCCTAAATTTTAGGTTATTTATTTCAAGACAATATGTAGATATATTGTTTTATTGAAATTTTCAAATTTACTATATATATTTTAAAAACGGTACAGGTCTATAGAAATTTTTTTTATTATAAATTAAAACGATGAACACCAATAATAAAAAAAAAATGATGAGAGAAACAAAGACCATGAAAAGGATCATGAATACTACATAATATAATATTAAAAAATAAAAATCATAGATTAAATACAACAGAGTCCTGTAAACTTATATTTCTACTTTTGCAAAATATAATATTAAAAAAAATTAAAAAATCATAGATTAAATACAACAGAGTCCTGTAAACTTATATTTCTACTTTTGCAAACTGTAAGTTTACTTTCTTTCAAAGCCTATGAATCTATGCAATATATCTTTTTTTCAGATTTGAAGATCTTATGATAGAGCTAGTCAAAGCTTTCGCTGAAACTGACCCTTATGACCGAAAATTGCAAACATTAAGCACATCTCCATACTCCCATAGAAAAACGAAGGAAATATTTTAAACGACTGACGACTACATGGTAAAGAAGAGTCGAAAACTTAAGAAAGAATTTGGCATCATTTCTGAAATCCCAACCACTTCAAAAGGAAAGGTTCTTGCAAATGAAACAAAAGAGTATGTAAAAAACTTTTTTCAAAGAGATGACAACAGTAGGGTTTGTCCTGGAAAGAAAGAATTCTTAAGTGTTAGGAATATAAATACTGGTAAAAAGGAGCTGGTTCAAAAGAGGCTTATTCTTATGAACTTAAAAGAGTGTTATGTAGCCTATAAAGAGGATCCCTTATCCCCCAATATTGGATTTTCATCATTTGCTGGTTTAAGGCCAAAGTTTTGTGTCTTAGCTGGAACATCTGGCACCCATTCTGTTTGTGTGTGCACATTTCACCAGAATGTCAAACTAACTGCAAATATCGGCTCTAGGAAGCCGTAATATAATCTATAGCAACTCATTTAAAAATGTGTGTGCGGCTTAGAAAAAAGAAAATGTATGATGCATTTGTGCAAGGAATGTCCTGGAGAAATTGATGTGAAGAAATTCATTGAAACTATAGAGCACTTAGTAAATGTAGAAGAAGTTAAATATAAACAGTGGGTGACAGTGGACAGATGCACTTTGTTGGAAAAAGCAGAAGACTTCCAAAATTTTAGTAATTCACTGAGTGAAAGAAAGTATATAAATTAACAAGACACCACTATATTTCAAAATCTCAAGGATTTTTCTTCAAAATTTTAAAAGCATTGTCCTCGTAAATGAAATAATAATATTTTAATAAAATTTTTTCTTTTATTATACAGGATGAAGCCCAAGGTTTTCATTTGGAAAATTCCCAATGTACTGTATACCCATTTGTAGTTTACTACAGGAAATCAGATGATGATGAAATTATTACCCATAAAAGTTTGTTTTTTATCCCCAAACGCAAAGCATAGTACATCTATGGTGTACACTTTTATACCTACTCTAGTGCCTGAATTTAAGTGCTTTATACCAGAACTGAGCAAAATTTATTACTTCAGTGATGGTTGCGCTGGACAATATAAAAACAGATATAATTTCTTAAATTTATATTATTACAAGATGGATTTTGATGAAGTTTGTGACACTTTTTTGCTACTTCACGTGGAAAAAGTGTTTGTGATGGAATTGGAGGAGTGGTGAAAAGGATGACCGCTAAAGCTAGCCTACAAAGCCTTTCAAAATCGGATATTAACTCCTCAGGACATATATAAATTTTGCAAACTAAATTTTGCAGAAAAAATTAGTTTTTTTTATACTTCTAGTGAAGAAATAAAAGAGAAAGAAAAATTTTTGGCAACCAGATTCCAAAATGCTCTATCAATTCCTGGAACCCAAAAATTGCATAAAGTAATCCCAGTCAGCAATGGTAGAGTTAAAATCTATGAAACGTCAGATGCTGATGAAGGAGAGGAAAGAATCATACTAAAGAGTTCAAAAAAAAGATATGGTTCAAGATTTGCTTACCCCAAAATGCGGAGACTATGTCATTTGTAAATATGATGACAAAGTATGGGTGGCATTCATCAGCTCTTACGATAAAAAGTTTGATGATTTTAAAGTTACATTTTTGTATTCGAGTGGATATTATAAATGTTATTACTATCACGAAATAGAAGACATTTTAAATAGAAGACATTTGGACAAACAAAATATCTTGAAAATATTGGGAAATCCATCCTTAAAATCAAGGAACTCAAAGGATCCAATATTGCTTTAAAACAGAAGAAATAAGAATTATGAAATAAACAAAGGTGTTATTTACCTTGTTACAGTAATTTATGCTCACCTTCAGATTGAGTTAATATTTTAAATCAATGTCAAACAGTCTACATTGTTTATTTTTGGACAATTTTCATTTTTACTGTATGTATTTTAAAATGAGTTTTTATAAATTTTTATATTGTTTTAAGTAATACACACTTATTATTATTATTAATTATTTTGTAAAATTTAACTTTATTATCTTTCATTTTAAATGGATAATATTTTCAAGGTTGAAATTTTGGTATAGTAAAATCCTTCACATTTTAATTGAAATTTTGTAAAATTTTTCCCTAAAACAAATTGCTTTACTGGATCATTTGTATTGACTGTTAAGCATAATAAATGGTCTATACCCATTGTTTTTATTGCATTTTTTTAAAGGCTTATGGATCAAAATTTTAAGAAAAAAAAATTTTTTTGGTCGATTTCAAAATCCTGGGGGGGGTAGGGGAAATATTTTTTAAAAGTTAATAGCTTTTTTATATTAATATTTATTGGACTTTTGATTATATATTTAAATTCCTTATTCTTTCCTGATTCCAACCATATATAACATGTTATATTTTAAACATATCTTGAGGAAGATAAATGCATTTTTTTTAAATGGGGGTTTTTGTCCGCCCCAAAACTTTACCCCCTATAAGTCAAAAGCTATTAGTCGTAGGAGCCTAAGATTTGCACCAGTGGGTTTTGGCTGTAAGATAACCCTAAACACCAAAAATCATCAAAATCTGAGATGTATTGATTAAATTTTTTTTTGTGGTGGTCTGTCATGGAATGACCCATATACCTTCTCGCCCCCTGACCACCCCGTCTTCAGAGTGGCCATATTGCTGCCAGTCTCCTCCACTGATCACCTAGGGATCAAATTTCCCAGTTTTCTCTGGTTTGACGGTTAGAGTGACAGTCTAGTAGGAAATGTGACAGTTTCTGGAACCTTGTTGTGATTTGTGCAGATATTCGATATGGTTTGCTTAAGATTGAATCTATATTTATTGTGTTGCAAATTTGGGTGGTGGCTGCATCTTAGTTTAGCTAAGGATGACTGAATGGTTCTTGGGGGAGAGTTAGATTCAGATGCTATGTTCATTTAGTATATTGTTTGGTTGTTGGTTTCTTAAATAGTTTTTGGTTAGGAGTGTGCGGATTTGTTTGGTGGATGAGATGTTTTGTGGTGGTGGGATAATATTCAAAATTTGTTTGTAGAATAATGCAGGAGAGGATGAAAGTTGTTTAAGCCTGTGATAAATGGGTTTAGAGAAGGTGGTGTGACATGGGTGTTAGGGTGTTTGTGTTTTGACATAGAATTGAGTGCCTATCACTTCTTAGTTTGTTTATGGGTAGTATTTTTGTTTCTTCATTCAGATGTTGTTGTAGTGTTGTAGATTTGTATCCTGTTATAATTCTAAGTCCCTTATTTTATGTTATTTGTAGTTTTCTAATATTTCCCTTGATCAGTAATTTTCATTTTTACTATGTATTTTAAAATGAGTTTTTATAAATTTTTATATTGTTTTAAGTAATACACACTTATTATTATTATTAATTATTTTGTAAAATTTAACTTTATCTTTAATTTTAAATGGATAATATTTTCAAGGTTGAAATTTAGGTATAGTAAAATCCTTCACATTTTAATTGAAATTTTGTAAAATTTTTCCCTAAAAAAAATTGCTTTACTGGATCATTTGTATTGTATTTGAAATATAAATTTAGTGTTGGATGGATGAATTGTTTATATGTGGTGGTGGATATATGTTTGTTATTTGTGATGTTAGTGCCGGCTATGGTTCTTAGTACGGTATGTT
>JABUQX010053433.1:15000-25000 GCA_015478945.1 Trachelipus rathkii
GAGTTAGAGGTGGTGGCAGGAAATGGTGTTGAAATGATGAGAATGGAGATGAGTGGAGGTGCCCTACTATTATATGCGGATATTTTGGTTTCTGTGTGTTATTCTGGAAGAAGAGGTCTTGAGAAGATTGGGTAGGAGAGATTTGGCAGGGTGAATAAAAGGAGGGGTTTGAAGGTAAGACGAGATAAGAGTGAAGGTTATGGTTGTGAGTGAGGGATAGAGTCTGCAGTGTGAAGTTATGTTAGATGGTGAGCGCTGGACAAGTGTCTAGTTTAAATATTTGGGGTATGTGCTTGGATGAGAAGGGAACGGATGATGCAGAGTGTAGTAAGGAAATTGTGAATGGTAGGAGGGTGGCTGTGCAATTAAATCGTTGGTGATGTAAAAGGACTAAGTCACTTGAGTGCGCTAAGGGTCTGCATGAAGGTAATGTTGTTCTGTGTTTTTGTATAGTAAGCGAGACTGATGGGTCCTGGAAATAAGAAGTATAGATCTATAAGTTTCAATGTGTTCAGATGGACAATCTTAGGCTTGCTAGGTGTGAGAAGAATTGATAAAATGATGAAATGAACATCATTGATGAGAGTTGTGTGGTGGCGGAAGAAAGGGGTAAACGAGAAGAATAAATGAAAGTATGTTGAGATGGTTTGGTCATGGTGGAAAGGATGGATGAATGATAGTCGGTTTGGTTAAGCGGATGTAAGTGGTGAGTGTGTTGGGATCGACAGGATGGGAGAACCGAAGAAAAAGTGGATTGAGGTCAGTAAGGCAATGCCAGAGGAAGAGAAATGTGAGTTTGGCAGAGACGAGAAGAAAGGTGCATGAAGGTGAGAAATGGCGGGGTTTTGTGAGGGGGTAATGGTTGTGGCCCACCTGGCCAGGGATGAACCCTACCTTGACGAGATACCATAGTGAGGGTCCATAGCGGTCCCATGAAGCTCTAGGGTGTATTTTGTGATTGCCGCACCGAAGTTCTCTACTAATTAATGGTTACAGAAGGGGCGGTAGGCTTTCTTTCGAGCTTTGTCAATGTTTCTCCTACTGCTTTTCTTTTCTGATGCCTTGTAGCGCACCTTACTCCGAATCTTGGGAAAAAAAGGTGAAAAAAAAAAAAAGAAGATATTATATATATCAGGGTTCACACTTCTGGAAATCAGGGAAAGTCAGGGAAAGTCAGGGTAAAAAAATTGGTCAGGGAAAGTCCGGGAAACGTTTAAAAATATGCTGAAAGTCAGGGAAAATTCCAAAAAAGTCATGAAAAGTCAGGGAAATTTTTTAAAAATTTCCAAAAACATTTAGGAAGAATGATCCATGGACCATACATATTTTTGATAATTTTTTTTTTCCTTAACTGTATAATTGTGGAATGACGAGATGTATTTGATAAGTGAATGAAAGGATGGGCGAGGAATGACTTCCATAAATCTACTTTATCCTGTTTCTTTCTATTTTTATTTCACTATTACCTTCTATTCTTCCTATTCTGTTCGTAGAAGTTGTTCCAAGTTCATCCTTTTCCGATTGAAGGTGATTGGTATATGGATGTGTTTTTTAGACTGTATGCTTAATGACTTAATCGTGTTTATAATTTTATTGTCTTTTTTAGGGAATTATACTTTTTGAGGTGTTTTTTTTTTGAGGTTTGACGAAGGGGATTTTTGATTTTTGTGCAGTTGAATTTAATTTATTATTTTTTTATAAAATGACTTCAAGCAAAACAACAAAAAAAACTTAACTTTAACAACCAGCGTGGTTGGACGTCAAACTGATCCTTGGTTCATTCTTGTTCACAGATTTACAATGTCTTTTCCCCCCCGGTTTACAAACTTTTTTTAAAAAAATATTATGGAAAGATTTCTTAAGATTCCAGTAAAATGCCTGCTACAAATCCCTAGCTTTTTGCATTAGATTTACATGACAACTTGAATGCCAGACTGTGGTGATCAAAAATGACAGAAAAGATATTAGAAAGATATCCTCTGAAGTCAAGCCTGTCCAATGGCTTCAGTCATTGGTATC
The DNA here is from genome assembly GCA_015478945.1 of Trachelipus rathkii. NCBI lineage: Eukaryota > Metazoa > Arthropoda > Malacostraca > Isopoda > Trachelipodidae > Trachelipus > Trachelipus rathkii. The sequence continues at coordinate 17,020 of JABUQX010053433.1, forward strand.
CTAGTATATGTTTTTTCATCAAGCCAGAAGTACAGGTGAAATCAAAGATTTGATTTATTGCTAGAGGCATGTACACCAATAACCGAATCACAGATTCTATGTTCGCCTATACGGTCGCGCCGGCCCTGCACTCTTTGCAGTGAAGCTCATTTCTACCCTTCAAAATAAAATTCAAAAATATTTTGGATGGTGATTGTCCTTCTAAGAGACTTGATGAGTTTTTTTTTTCTTCTATATGCACCTGAGAATCAATGTTATGCGGAATTGTGGCAAATTATTAAATTAGGAGCTGATATTTTCGCATAGAAATGCGACAGTGGAGGGAGGGTTTTCCTATAAATTAAGCAATTTTAGTGGGGAATCTGAAAGAAAATAGTCTGATTTCTCAAAGAACAGTGCACAATCTATAAGATCTCATGAAAGTATTCATAAAGTTCCTATCACTTAAAAAATGTTTTGACAAATGTATGAGCTGCCCATAGGAGATATGAAGAACATCTGCAAAGAGTCAAAACAGAAAGAAAAAGAAGAGAATAAAAAGGTTGAAAGAATATTATCCATACAGATCAATAACCATGAAAAGAGCCGAGAAAGATGTTAAAACTGAAGGCTTTAACAGAAGAAAGCCGCTATAAAATCAAAAATTCAATGCTTGAGAAGAAAAGTTAATCTAAATCTCCCATTTAGAACTTTTTGTGATTACAGTGGACGCTATTACCTAGGCTATTGATGTAAGCTTTAATTTATTTTTCTTTTTTGTTTAAATAAACTGTTTTTCTTTTTGAAAAAATAAAAAAAGGGTGCTTTTTGGACGTGCTTGGGTAAGGTATACGGCTTATTAGCTAAAAAAAAAAATATTTTTTTAAATTCATCCATGATCATGAACAATTTTTAAAGTAAATTTTCGATAATTTAATGTATGAACTGAGTAAATAGGCTGCAATAATGGTTAATAGATATTTTATACACCAAAAATAACGAACACGCTGGTCAGGGAAAATTTGCAGATTTGGTCAGGGAAAGTCAGGGAAAGTCAGGGAAATCAATATTCAAAATTTTAGTGTGAACCCTGTAATTATATATAATATATATATATATATATATATATATATATATATATATTATTATATATATATATATATATATATATATACTATATATATATTATATAAATATATATATATATATATATAATATATAATGATATATATATATATATAGTATATATTAATATAAATATAACAGTTGAGTACCAAAGTATCACCAAATTTCGACAACTAATGACTTGGGTACAATAATTAAAGAAAATGTTAGAACAGATACCTTGCTCCAATCTGTAGACGTCTATGAAGTTCCCTCGTGAATCGGTGTCGTCTTCTCAATTTCTTGGATGATGATATCTGCTTCGATGAGAGAATTAAGCTTCGCCTCCCGGCGGGTAGTTGCACTGGGACTCAGCTCTACTCCGACAGCGACTCCTTCTTGATCACGATTCAGCTCACTTGCACCTCAGATTCCACTATTTCCTCTAACTCTCCTAGACAATGTTGAATAACACTTTAGAAGTGTGGGTAATAAAAGAGAGGTGACTTCATCAACTTATTTAATACACATTGTAATAATGTAGAATATTTTGATCTCGATTGTCTGATCAATCCCTTGTTCAGATGGATAGCCCTGCGATGATTCTTTAAACAATTTATGACTGGGTTTGTATATTTATCTTTGAAGAATTAGATCTAGACCCGTGTAACCGTGTTGTGTTAGGTACTAGGTGCTCAAATGAATCTAATGTGACTTAACTTAAATTACAATATCTTGATTTTCATTTATTGGTGCTTTTCTCAGTATCCGGAATCTTCGGTTTTCGATCGGTAGATGGTTGTTCTTCAACGTGACTTCTCGATGTAGAATACAAGTTCAAGTGGTCCCGGGATATGGAGCCCTGTATTAATACATACATTAGTTTCTTGTCAAATTCCCTCGATATGAAATTCCAGTGGACCCAAGATATAAAGTTCCAAGTGGTCCCGGGATATGGAGCCCTGTATTAATACAGACATTAGTTTCTTGTTCAATTCTCAATTCATCGTTATCTTTATTTTATTTTCCAGCTACTCACCCTTCCTGTTCATAGGATGACTGTGAGGGGCGTCTTGTATACACGGATCCAATGGGTTCCAAATAAGAGTTCTGCAGGATATGAAATGCTTATTATTTATCTTTTTCTTTACTTTTACCATTATCTCTTCATAGAATATTAACTATTGATTACCCACCTAGATTGGTATGATGAATATCTTCACTTCTTCTATTTTGAATAGAGATGTAATCTGAATCTGTAGTTCTTCTGATTATTGTGGTTGTAGTTGATCTTTTTACTTTTGTTTATTTTTTATTATGTCTCAACAGTTTACATGTGAGTATTATTAAATAAAACTTATTACAAGTAAGATCTACACTTACAATATCAATTTATCAATTTATAATTTATCTCATTCAGCATTTACTGAAAATAATATTAGCATTAGTATAATGTTGACTTCCCAAAAGTTGTATATAATGAATCAATATAATATATCCTTGTTTCTTCGTGCTCGCCTCCAACTGGACAACAGCGAATGACCAGCAGAATTTGTCTTTCATGCTCACCTTTACATCCCCCCACACCAAACCTAAGTCCCTCCCCTCTTTATAACATTGGTACTTGATTCCAATGGGGATGAACCTACACGCGGGAGAGAATAAAGGTGAGCTAGCACAGATCATCTCTATACAAACCCATTGTTTCACTCTTGAAAATCATCCATCGAATCAGGGTACTATCTCTATCTCTTGAAGTTCTTCATATAATCAATAATTAAGAAGCTGCGAATATTTAAGAACAGCCCATAATAAAGTATATATAATACTTTTAATTTCCAATAACCAGCTATGTTATTTTGGCAACCATATCATGGTATACAACGTATTTACAACTTGAACCATTTTCTTATTCAGTCATTATTTTCTTCAAAAGTATTTCAAGCTATTTTTTCTTTATCATGGAAGATTTCTTTCCAGAATGATGATATTAATTTTTTATTGGTTGGTTAATAGAGTATTCTACTCCATAATTTTCCTTCTTTTGTAATTTGTAAATTTTTTTTTCCTTTCCTGAGGTCATGTATGCCATTCAGGTCGAAGTTCTCCAACGGTTCGAATACCGTTATTTTGATCTCATCCTCATCGCCAACTGCCAATAATAAGGCATGATTAATTGTAGAATTATTTGACGTGGCAAAGGGATCAACGACAATAGAATCCACACAGCTGGTACCTTAAAAGAAAAAATGATTAGATTCCGGAGCCCAACATTTAATATATTTGTTACAAGTATATGGGTCTAATATCTAATCTTCATTTATTATTTTAAATTGCAAATCTAAATATTTCAATTAAATTATTTTAAATTATCATTATTTTTAACTGTCATTAAAATTTATTCCAATATATATCATGAACATTCTACTAAATATTACATTATCATTAAATTAAATTAAGATAATTAAAATATGACTCAATTTTATATTTCCTATCAATATTAATTTAAACAAAAAGAAAACAAACAAAGAATGTTTAGTATTCATGAGGGTGGCTGTCGTCGAACATATTCCATTGGTGTAGACATTATGTAGGGTAAATCCTCTACAATCCCCATCCGTCTAGTGAAAGGCCTTCTAGTCAAATCTCTTATTAACCCGAGATCCTCATCATCGACAAAAAAGAGGGCTAAGTCACTATTATCCAACTGAACATCACGAGGATCTCCCAAAACTTCACCCACAATAGTAAAAAGGGGTTCTGTCGTATCAGGTGGCATCGACATCTGACTGTTTTCTTCCATCGTTGATAAATGACTCCTTCTGTGGTCGAATCCAACAGAAGTTTGTAAAGGGGATTGATTTAAATCAACCACCGGATTGTAAGATACCACGGCGAACCCTTCAGTATCCACATCTGAAGTCTCTTTTAATTTCGTTGATTTATCAATATTTGACTGCACAAGCGAAGTATCTTTCGTGGCTACTGTATGCATTCCAATGGAGTCTGGATTCCCCATTAAAGACAGCTGAGAACCAACGTTAGGTGGACTAAAACCTAAAAATTCAGTATATGTTGAATCAACTGAGCTTCTCCAACCAGATGATAACCCATCTCCACTTTGGTAACAATAATCACCTTGTTTATTCAAGTCCTCTTGATCTTCCTCTGTAGTTGATGACCGTTCATAACTCGGTCTATCCAAAAAATATGAATGAAGAGAACAATTCCTAGTAGTATCTTTTATCAAAACTTCCGTCTCTTCTGAAGGCTCACACCTCAGACCAGGAATTCGTTCTTCCGGTTGATTAGTATTCAGCCTTGACGAATTTAAAATAGAAGGATATTGGAATTTGATTGGATATTCCTGAATATACATATCATGATAATCCAACGCCGGTGTCGGAACTTCATTCGGAGTAGAGACTTCTTCCTGACCCAGCTCCTGATTCGAATTATCAGGAGGACGAATAGGACTGACCGAATTAGGGATAATTAAGCTCCCCTCGGTAGTAAAATCCTCAACAGGAGGTAATACAAAATTAACCCCCACAGTAACATTAGCACTTAGTTCATCAATATCAGGACTACGCAATCTCACATGGGGGGACACTTTGGTAAGCCCCTCTGTTAAATCAGGTAAATCTTTATAGATTTCCATGGACATGGTTCCAAATTGAAAAAATCCCTCAAAATCGGCTTCCTCTTCTTCTATAGGTTCAAAACTATCATCAAACAAGGACAATTCTTCTATGGTTTCTTCGGTCTCCATCTCAACAATATCATTTTCTGAAGTGTTATCGGAATCAGTTTCTATTTTATCATCCCCACTTGTCATCTTCCTCATCCTCAAAGAACTTTTCACTGAGCTCTTTATTACGGGCAAGATATTTTCTTAAATATCTGGGGATGTCAATCCATCCTCGCAAATGGGAGAAATGTACTTTTTGTAATCTCATCTATCTGGTTTATTAAATCTTCGAACCATATAGGTTACCCTGTTCATATGCACTTTTTCAATTACAAATGGACCCTCCCATTTACTACAAAATTTCATTATGGTACTAGGACCAGTTCGAATTACTTTCCTAGCCACCTTTTGTCCCTTTTTATAAGGGCGAAAATTAATACTACCATCTTTCCAGTATTGGGGATAAGTATGGCTTGTTGAATGGGCTGTATGTAGTAAAAAATCTGAAGGAGACATATTCAGAGCACTATGAACTGTATTATTGTAAATCAAAATCGACGAGGTCAATTCCTCATCCCAATTTGCAGGTTGTTCCAAACTTAAACACTTCAGTATCTGAATCAAACTACGATTAAATCTCTCACAAACTCCATTGCTAGCTGGATGAAGTGGAGATGTACGGACATGTTTGATATTGTACTCCTGTAACACTTGTTGAAATATGTGAGATGTAAATTCGGTGTCAGCAGGCCTACGGAGTCCTAAAGAACTTTTGGAATAAACGGAAGTATCTGATGTTTAAATTTCTTGGATACATTTAAACTGGATTTGTCCGCTATCGGTACCACCGCTACCCACTTTGAAAAGTGATCAATAAATACAATACAATATTTATTCCCCTTGAAAGTTTTTGGAAATTGTATTAAGTCCATCGCACAAAGATCAAACGGCCCCTCAGTGAGAATTTTCAACATGGGGGGTGTAACATTCGATGAATATGTTTTCTGCATCTGACAAGTTGGGCAACAACAAACCACATCCGATATAACTTGATTGATTCGAGGATTCCAAAACTGTTTATGTACCAATTGCAACAGCTTATTCCGCCCAATATGAGCACACGATAAATGAAGATTAAGTACTACATGTATCAGCAAATCCATTGAAATGATATATCGTAATTGTCCTGTTTTAGTCTTAAAATATAACACTCCATTTTCACATACTATTTGAGATCGATACATTCGGTATTGCGTATGAACCAACTGCCAGTTAAAACCGTTCTTCTGTCGTCCCAGACCTTTTAATATAACTTTAAGATGTCGATCGTTTGATTGATCGTACAAAATATCTGCATCATTTACATTATTATTAATTACCGATATATTGATAATAGAAACCACATTCATTGGTATTATAGATTTCCTTTTAGAACGAGGTAACCCTTCAGCGACAACAGTCAGGTTATTTCCAGTTAATCGAATCAATTGATGATTAGCCATGTCTGGCAACAAGTGATTATCCCGTAGAGCACATGTTCCCAAGATCACAGGATGATCTCTCATATACCGATGAGGTACAATAAAAAATGCGGATGGAGGTGAACTAAATCCATTTTGAAAATTTACCCGTAAGTCAACATAATGGGTTACAGGTACACGTTCATCGACTCCAAATCCACTTATGGCTTTAACCCCCACTTCGGCGGAAGGCAATAAGACTTTATCTTCACCCAACAAAGGAAATTAACTCGGAGCTAACTAAATTTATCCCGGCTCCACTATCAACTAAACATTCATATTGAGTGTTGGTATCACAGTCCAGAGTAATACAAATCATTAATGGCTCTACGCCCGCTTGACAAAGATGGATCAATATAACCATCTCTTCGTCTAAGTCTTTGAAAGATTCATTAATTTTCCTTAATTGATTCTTCTCACATCGTGTAGTTGAGGGATCCAATTCTTCTGAGTCTATTATAGACCTACTCTCCACAAGACGACTCATTTCCGTGGAGGAAGGGAGTTTAACACTTGACCCTGGGAGCTTACGGTCTTTTCCGTTAACCCCAAACACTGGCCCTCATAATGAGCTACATAACAGTACTCACAAGGATTTAAATAAGGTGGTCTAGATCTAGATTTTTCTTCTGGACAAAATGCACCCTCTTCATTAGGTCACAAGGATTTAAATAAGGTGGTCTAGATCTAGACTCCTCTTCTGGACAAAATGCACCCTCTTCATTAGGGTCTGAGTTCCTATAAATTTGAGACGAAACCTTTTTGACCACTCCTGAATACGACCGTTTAGGTGATCCTTTTGGTGACCTGTTATTCATTTCTTCCACTCTTGGTCCTCCGACTCCTTGAGGTTTTCCATTATATCGAGGTGGTGATCGCTGTCCACACTTCATTCCAGAATGAGGGCCTTGACAAAAAGGGCATTTGATTTGGAACTCCCGGGTAGAAGATGACCGGGAAGCCCCATATAATGGGCATTCAGTTCTTCGATGGCCCTGTTTCTTGCACCAACTACAAATATCAAGGTATTGGTAACATTCCTTCATGGTATGACCCCTCTTTTCACAATATACACAAATGAGGTTCTGTTTATCATCCGCATCAGACCTGCGGTTATTATCTGGGAACGGTTTGTTGCGTGGTGGTGAACGATCATATTTAGACTGTTTATCCCAGCCTCCTCGACCGCCTGATACCTTTTCATCCGAACTGGTCTTGAATGATCTACCAGTATCATAGTTATTCTTAGATCTTCGTATCCGATCATCTTTTTTCTTCAAAATTTCTGGCCAACTAGGACCTACAGTATTTATCTGTATTACAGAATCTATAGATTCATTTAAATTATCTTGATTTCTTTCTGGCTTACTATAGTAGCTTTTGTTTTCCTTTTCATAAACATCCAGATTTGGATAAGCTTCATACTCGCTTTCCAATGAATCAGCAAATCCAACAATTTTTCTCCACAGAACTCTACCTCTGCCCTCCATTTTCTGCATTTTTATATATTCTCTGACACTCTTCTCGATGCCTGGAGGTAAACTACACAAAAATGCGGCTCTCAATGTGTCATGTTCACTCATGTCTTGTCCATGGTATGCTTTTCTAGCTAGTCTTTCTAACCGTAGGGCAAACATACGGATAGATTCGCCACGATGTCTATGTGCAGAGTGGTACGCTTGAATCT
>JABUQX010053433.1:30000-41131 GCA_015478945.1 Trachelipus rathkii
ACTCAATCCACTTTTTCTTCGCGGTCTCCCAACGGTCGATTCCAGACACACTCACCACTATAGATCCGCTTTAACCAACCGATTATCATCATTCCTTTTCCACCATGACCAAACCATCTCAACATACTTTCATTTATTCTCTCGGTTAATCCCTTCTTTCACACCACACAACTCTCTAAATATGTTCATTCCTTCATTTTATTCAATTCTTCTCACACTTAGCACGACCCTAGTTGTCCATCTGAACACATTGAACTTATAGATCTATACTTCTTATTCCAGACCACTAGGTCTCGCTACTATACAATAACACAGGTAACAACATTACCCTCATGCAAAGACCCTAGCGCACTCCTAGACTTTAGTCCCTTTACATTCCACCAACGATTTAATTGCACCAACCAACTTCCTACCATTCACAACTTCTACTACACTCTGCATTCATCTCCTTTCCCTTCTCATCCAACACATACCAAATATTTAAACTCAGACACCATGTTCCATCTGCTCACCATCTAACAACTTCACCTGAGGCTTATCCTCCTCACAACTATATATATATTATATATATATATATATATAATATATATATATATATATATATATATTTATATATTATATATCTATATATATATATAATAGATATATATATATATATAATATATAATATATATATATATTAGTATATATATACTATATATATATATATATATATATATATATATTATATATATTTCATTTCTTTCTTTCTTCTTTCTTTCTTTCTTTTTTTCTTTCTTTCTTTTTTTTTTTCTTTCTTTTCTTCTTTTCTTTCTTTCTTTCTTTCTTTTCTTTCTTCTTTCTTTCTTATCTTTCTTTCTTTTCCTTCTATTTTCCAAGAATGGGAGTAAGTTGCGTAACGAGCATCGGAAAAGAAAGCAGTAGAAGAACATGACATAAGTCGATTAAAGAAAGCCTAGCCTTACCGCCCCCTCAGTACCATTTAATTAGTGATAACTCATCGCAGTCTCAGAAAATCCACTCTAAAGCTTCATGGGACAGTATGACCCCTTACTATGGTAGATCGTCAATGTAAGGGTTCATCCTTGGCCCAGGTGGGACAAAACCATACCCCCTCACAATCCCCGCCATTCACTCCTGTTATACACCTTTTCTTCTCGCCTCTTACCAAACTCACATTTCTCTCCTTCAAACATTCGTTTTCTTCCTTTCAATCCACTTTTTCTTCGGTTCTCCCAAGGCCGTCGTTTCCCAACACACTTCGCCACGTATACATCCCTTAACCCAAACGGACTATCAATTTCAATTCCTTTCCATATGACCAAACCATCTCACATACTTTCATTTTATTCTCTCATTTACCCCTTTCTTCACCCACACAACTCTCTAATCAGTTCATTCCTCATTTTATCAAATTCTTCTCACAACCTAGCACACCCCTTAAGATTGTCTTTCTGAACACATTGAACTTTAGATGTATTACTTCTTATTGCTAGACCATAGTCTCACTACTATACAATATACACAGTAACAACATAACATAACCTCATGTAAGACACTAGCGCACTCAAGACTTAGTCCTTTACATTCACCAACGATTTAATTGCACCAGCCACCTTCCGCACATTCACAACTTCCTACTACACTCTGCATCGTCCGTTCCCTTCTCATACCAACACATATACCCTAATATTTAAACTCAGACCACTTGTTCCAGCTGCTCACCTCTAACATAACTTCACACTGAGTAGTGTCCTCACTCACAACCATTAACCTTACTCTTTATCCACGTTTACTTTCAAGGCCCCTTCCTTTTACACACCCTGCAAATCTCTCAATTACCAATCCTCTCAAACTCTCTTCAGATTCGTCCCACAGCAACCAAATCATCCGCATATAATAGGTAGGGCAACCTTCACTCTTCTAAATTCTCCACCATTCTAACACCATTTTCCTGCCATCCACACTAATCTTTTCATAACCCCATCCATATACAATATTATATAATATATATATATATATAAATAATTATATATAATATATATATATATAATATATTATCATATTATATAGTATATAATATATATATATATATATAATATATATATATAACTTATATAATATATATATATATATATATATATATAATTAATTTAGTGACGTGTGTTATAATGCAAAAAAATGGTGCAGGACTTCATACAGCGAGTTCTTGTTTTTGGGACAACACAACTGATGGATCTTGCACTGTGCGTTGGGAAGAATAAAACGATGTATTGTATAGTCTCAGTCTTTGGCTTATATATTTAAATTATAAAGTTTTATTTTTATTTTTTTGAAATTTTGACACTTAATATATTAAATATTGTTCCCTATGAGATGATTCCATTAAAATTTATTTTTGTTTAATTTAGTTATTGTGCATTAATGTAACTTTGCTATATTCTCTATTAGTCATAATATAAAGTACCGTACTATTTGTTAAATTTCCTATATTAGGAATTATAGTGATTTTAAACTTGAAAAGATGTATATTTTGTATTCTGCTTTAATAATACATTTATTTTGAATGTTACTTGAAACTTTTTATATGTTTAATAATTTGCTTCAAACTGCACAAACGACCAGCTCTTAAATAGTAAATACTAACATAATAAAAGTTTTTATTCATGCAATATAGTAAGTTTGTGTAGATTAAGTAAATTTGTTATCGCAATTGAAATTAGGTTTGTGTGTAGAATCAGTTAAATTTGTTATCACAATTGATAGTTTTCATAAATGCATAGGATATAATGAGCTTTCTTTAAATCCTAATTGTGTTCTTTTGTTTTGTTGAGAAGGGTGACTTTTTAGATTTGAATTATGAAAAGTGTTTATCATCATCTTTTTTTTTCCCCCAAGACTGGGTGTAAAGTGCGTGATATGCATCAGAAAAAGGAGAAATAGTAAAAGAACATGACACAAGTCGAAAAGAAAGCCCAGCCTTACCGCCCCTTCTATACCTATTATTTGAGAACTCGGCGCAGTCAGAAAATCTACCCTAGAGCTTCACGGGACCGAGACGGACCGGTCGATTCCCAATACACTCACCACTATACATCCGCTTAACCAACCGACTGTCATTCATCTTTTCCACATGACCAAACCATCTCAACGTACTTTCATTTATTTCTCATTTACCCCTTCTTCACACCACATAACTCTCTAATACGTTCATTCCTCATTTTATCAATTCTTTCTCACACCTAACACGCCCCTAAGATTGTCCATCTGAACACATTGAACTTTAGATATATACCTCTTATTCCAGACCATAGTCTCACTACTATACATTATCAGAGGTAACAACATACCCTCATGTAAGACCCTAGCGCACTCAAGACTTACTCCCTTTACATCCGCCAACGATTTAATTGCATCCAGCCACTTCCTGCCATTCACAACTTTCCTACTACACTGCATCATCCGTTCCCTTTTTCATCCAACATATATCTAAATATTTAAACTACAGACACTTGTTCCAGCCTGCTCACCATCTAATAATTTCACACTGAGGACTGTCCTCACTCACAACCATAATCTTACTTTTTTCTCCATTTTTACTTTCAAGCCCCTCCTTTTTACACACCCTGCCAAATCTCTCTACCAATTCGTCTCAAACTCTCTTCAGATTCACACACAAAACCAAATTCATCCGCCATATAATAGATAGGGCACCCTCCACTCATTTCCATTCTCCACATTCTAACACCATTTCCTGCCACCCCATCTCTAATTCTTTCATAGCCCCATCCATATACAATTGAATAACCAAGGAGACAGTAACACATCCCTGCCTCACTCGTATTAATATTAAACCAATCACTTTTGACACCAATTATCCTACACACGCTTCACTATCGTCAATAACATACTTTGATTCCATTCAGAAGTCTACCACCCACACCAACATTTATTACTAACACCTGTCATAGAGCTTCCCTATTAATTCCTATCATACGCCTGTGCAAAATCCATAAAAACCTAAATACAATTTATTTTTCTCCTTCATTTTCTGAATCATTTGTTTTCAATGATAAAGATTTGATCCAAAATCCCTACCACTACTAACGCACCTTGTTCTTCATTAATCTGTCCTACAGTCACTCGACGCACCCTTTCGACTAAATTACCGAGGCAATATCTCCTTACAACATATCGATAAACTAATTCTCCTATTAATTTTCTTACAGTTCCCTTTATCTTCCCTTACCCTTATATAAGTGGTACTATTACTGCTCTCCTCCACATCCCTCGGAACTGTATACCTCTCCATATAACGCTTTTATGTACACAACTTCCAAATCCAATCAATCAACCATCTCACCTCCGTTCTTTCATCATTTCACCAGTAATTCATCTATACTTGCAGATTTACCATTTTTCAACTTTCTCACTCTCCCCGTTACTTCCTCTTTGCTAATGACCTCATTCCCCAAATACATATTCCTTCTTGCACCATGAAACACATGCACACATTCACTATCACTCTTCTTATGTAATTATCATACAGATTTTCGAGAGTGTTCTTTCCACACTCCCTCCACATCCATTTCATCAGTTACAAAAGCACCATCCCCTATTCATTATTCTAGGCAGGTTCCCCTATTCTCATTCTTAACCTTTCGCGCTTTCCTTCCAGAAGAGCTTTCCTATTTCTTTTTAATTCTCATTTCATCTTACCTTCCAAGCTGTTCATTTACCTCTTCTTTTCTTCCTACCGTATGCACCTTTTTAAGTATTTTTTCCTCCTTATGTAATTCCAAACATCTTTCTTTTGAAACTTCATTTATGGCTTTTTAGTACACTCAACCACGCTTTTTTTTTTACCTTTTAACCGCATTTGCATCACCTCTTCATTCCAGCACTCACTGTTACATTCTTACTTCCTACTTAAGCACATCTACATACTTCCTTTGCACTGCTAGCAATTGCTTTCATTGTTCCCAGATATTTGTCAGTTTCAACTTGTTCACATTCAAATGATTTACTTGCGAGCATTCTTAGTATACTTATTCTCCTTACTATCTTTGCTCACTTAACAAAATCTCTCTTCTTAATTCTACCCAACTCCTTCCTTCTCGCCTCCTCCCCAATCCAAGGCCCCCACACTTAATTTTTACATATAACAAAATAATGATTCCGAATAATCCCATTCCTTATCCCCTCACTGATTAAACATCAACACATACTTCAAATTCTCCTTCGCCAACACAAAATCAATCCTACTTTTCACTTTCTATACCATCTCTAACCTACACCAACTCTAGTATACTTATGGATACTCTTGTGTTTAAAGAAAGTATTACTTACACACATACCTATCTCCTCACAGAAATCAATCACCTTCCTACCGTTCTCATTTTCTCCCGGCACCCCAAAACCACCTGTTATACCATCCCTTTTCTGATCACCTATCCAACCATTTAGGTTCCCCAACACAATCAATCTGAAGCTACTACTCACCCCATCCAAAACATCATTCAGATTATCCCAGAAAATCGTACTCTCCAGCATTTCCCTCAGATGGACTATACGTCATAACCACACATGCATTGACTTTTTCACTTAACCATTAGAATTCTAGTACTCACACACAAAGTCTACCATAGCTCTGTACCACAAGTCACTCATCAAAATTGCAACTCCTTCTCTCCCCTTCATTCCTTTCCACACCAGCACACATACATTTCACACCACACCACTCATTTTTACCGTTTCCTTTCATCTTTGTTTGTCACAGCGAGCGAATCAAATTTGCCCTTTCTAAATACATCCATCACCTCTCTCCTCTTCTCCTCAACATTTATTGCTCTGACATTCCAAGTTCCCATACGATTCATACAATTTCGCTGAAAGATAGGTCGTTTACGGCGATCACGACCTTCTCCGAGGCCTGCATTAGCTTTCCTGGCAAGAGATAAGTGGTAGTGGGCAGCCAACCAAACTACCACCGTCCCTTAGTCGCCTTCTACGACACGCAGGACATGCGATGTAGCCAATATATATCATCCTTTTCCCAGATTAGGGGTGAGGGGAGAAACATACACCGAAAACAGAAAGGCAGTAGAAGAACATGACGTTTTTCGAAGGGAAAACTCACCCTCCTATCATTCCCTCCATGCCCTTAAGTGAGAGCCCGTCGCACTAATAAAAAATCATCCCTACTGCTTAAGAAGACCACGACAGACTCTCACTGGGATATCTCGTCAATGTAGGTTTCATCCTTTGGCCGGACGACAACCATACCCACTCACAAACTCTGCCATTCACTCCTATTATGCAACTTTTTTTCTCGCCTCTGCCAAACTCACATTCCTTTCCTTCATGCATTATTTTACTGACTCAATGTACTTTTTCTTTGGTCTCCCAGTTGATCGACTACAAGCACACTCGCCACTTCATCCGCTTAACCAACTGACTCATTTATCCTTTCCATGTGACCAAACCATCTTGATACACACTCATTTATTATCTCATTTACGCCTCTCTTCACACCACACAACTCCCTAACACGTTCATTCCGTATTTTGTAATTTCTTCTTAAACCTAACACTCCATTAAGAATGTCCATCTAAACAGATTGTACCTTAGATCTAACCTCTTAACTCCACACCATAATTTTACTACCACACATTGAAACCGGTAACAACATGCTCTCATGCGGAACCATAGCATACTCAAGACTTAGTTTTTCCCTTTGTATTCACCAAAGATTTAATTGCACCAGCTACCTTCCTACAATTCACAACTTTCCTCCTACACTCTGCATCATCCGTTCCCTTTTCATCCAATATGTAGCCTAAATATTTTAGCTCATGTACTTGTTCCAATTGCTTACCATCCAACATGATTTCACACAGCGGACTCTGCTCGCTCACTACTATCTCCTTACTCTTGTCTACATACTTTCAAACCCCTCCTTTTTACACACCCTGCCAATGTTGGGTTCATCCGTTGGGCCAGGCCCAGAACCATATCCCCAACCATACCCCCTACCTCAAACTTTCATCTGATTTCCCACACAAAACCAAATTATGATCATACAATAAGCAGGGCACCCTCTACTCTCTTCCATTCTCCATCAGTCTAGCACCTTCCCCTACCACCCTTACCTCTAATTCTTTCATCACCCCATCCATATACAAATTAAATTGCCAAGGAGACGTATCACATCCCTGTCTCACTCCACTATTAATATTAAATCATTCACTTTCAACTCCATTTATTCTTACATTACCTTCGGGCTTCACTATTGTCATATTTTTTATATTAGTGTCGTGAATTTATTGTTTATTTTTCTCTCTATTTATTTATTGTTTGTTTATATCTGATTTTGTTTAAGGTTTGCTTATTGAATGACAGTAGGGGTGGGCGAGGGTAGCGGTTCTCTATTGACTTTTCCAACGTCCGTGGCCTGCTAATCATGAATCTGTGGAATACCACCACTCTAGCTCTCAGTCTAACATTTTATTCCTATCTGAGACATAACTAGTCAGGGATACTTTTTCAAATAAACTTGAAATCTCTAACTATAACTTTTTTTTTATAATTTCCGTCTGAACGGTGGTCTGTGCCTATATAAACAATTAACCACATCCTGTAAAGCTCCGGGAAACGAGCTAAATAATTCTACATTGTTATATGGCTTAAAATCTTTCTCCCTACTACTATCATTATCTTGTGTTTCTGCTACTGCTCCCCTAATGGAAAGATTTTCATGTCCTTTTTGAATATCTTACTACTACTCATGAGATTGTTATTTCTTTCAATCCAAATGCTGAGGTCCTCTTTTTATGGATTTCAATGTACACCACACTGAATGGTTGGGCTCCTCTCATACTGATGCAGGAGGGGAGGAGGCCAAAACATTCAATATTCTCAACGATCTGTAGCAGTTAATTAGGGAACCTACATATATCACAGATCGACCTAACCAATTCTTGAACCCACAGGATTTTTTGTTTCACCACTACTACTCGATATTAATACACAATTTTCCCTCCTATAAGTAACTGACCACAGTCTCGTAGCTCCTAGTTATAATACTTTTTCTCCAGCAGCTCCGCAATGACCCAAGCGTACTTTATGGCACTATAATCAAGATAACTGGGGGACGTTGCGTCGTTTATTTGCTGACTATTCTTGGAATGAATCCTGCTTTGACTCGGAGGACGCTTCAGTCACTGCTGAAAAGGTAGGGGCCGTAATCATCCAGGGGATGAGCAGGTTCATTCCATATTCAACAATCTTTTTCTCTACAAAATCCATGGTTCAATGGAGCCTACTCTCGCGCTATTCAAAAAAAAAAAAGACCTCACCTATCCGACATGGAAAAACTCGTTCTCTTATCACTCTTACTAATTTCCATTCTGTTCGGAATCGTTGCAGGCTAAGCTCACTTTCACTAAAATAAAGTGCGACAACCTACTTGGCTTTCCTACCGAAAAAAAATTATGGCCTCTTGCCAAAAACATCTCTAACAACTTTTGTAAATCTGCCTTTCCTCCTCTTAGTCTCTCAGACGGATCTGTAGCTAACTCTCCTACTGAAAAGGCTAATCTCCTCGGCCTCCTTTTTTCATCTAATTCTACCCTGGACGATTCCGCCATCCCTCCTCCTACTACTCCTCTCAGGTTTCCTATGGCTCTTCCTGTGATTAAGCATGATCGGGTGCACGGAATTCTGAGATCTATGAACGTCAGGAAAGCTAGTTGCCCTGATGACATTCTTCCCCTTGTCTTAAGAGAGAGTGCTTCTGTTCTAGCACCTGCCTTCGTTCAACTCTACTCTCTATGCCCTAATACTAATACATTTCTTCATTGCTTTAAGCGCGCCTATGTCCAGCCTATCCCGAAAAAGGGTAGCCGCTCTGATCCTTCCAACTATCGCCCTATATCTCTCACATGTATTATATCTAAAATCTTTGAAATTTTTCTTAACTCTCATTTCCTGGATCATCTGGAGTCTCATTCCCTTCTTTCAGTTCATCAGTATGGCTTTCGACCCTCGAGGTCAACTGGTAACATACTTTCCTATCTAACTGATCTATGGTCTTCTTCCCTTAGAGGACTATGGGGAGTCTTGTATGGTGTCACTCGACATATCCAAAGCTTTTGACCGGGTATGGCATGCGTCACTGCCCTCTAAGGTTCCTTCCTTTGGATTTCCTCCTCTTTGCCTGCTCTTGTCAAGTTTTCTCTCTGATCGCTCCATATCATTGATGGAGCGACTTCTTCCTCCTTTCCTGGTAATTGTGGTGTTCCGCAAGGTTCTGTTTTATCTCCAACTTTATTCTTACTTTTCATCAACGATCTCAACTGCACTTCTTACCTCTGTTCACTCTTATACCGATGACTCAACTTTCCATTCTTCCACTCATTTCAATCTGCTCCCTCTTTTGCATCTAGAGTTGCCTCTCGTCTTCAGCTTTCCGATTCTATTCTTGCCGACCTGGATGAAATTTCCCGCTGGGGGCCACTGCACCCTTGTGAAATTCAACTCTTTGAAATTCAACTTCTTTACATCTCCCTCTCATAAACACCTCCCAACTTTTCCTATTTCCTTCGACGGCTCTAACGTCTCACCTGTTGACAACATACACATTCTTGGTCTGAACATAAAACAAAAATTGTCTTGGAAACCTCATATCACAACGGTTGCTAAGATGGCCTCAAAGAAGCTGAAAATTTTATTCAAGTTGCGTGAATTTTTTTCCTACGTACAACTACTCCAGTTATATAAGGGCCTTATTCGCCCTTGTTTGGAGTACTGTTCTCACATCTGGGGGGATCCGGCTCCACCCTTCTATTGGATATGGGTTGAATCTAAAGCTAAAATACCAATAAACTTCCCTCTACTTTCAAACTCTCTTGACCCTTCTATTTCTCTGCCGGAGCGTGGACTTGGCGCACTATCTTTTTTCTATAGGTACAAAAACGGCGATGCTCTGGCGAGTTGGCCTCTCTCATTCCACCTCCATTGTGTTGCCCACGTATCGCAAAGGTTGCCTTGCGCTCGCATGAATTTTGCGTGAACATTGAAAACCCCAGACTTGTTCATTGTGATGCCTCCTTTCCAGTCACTTCTGTTCTATGGAACTCCTTGTTATCTTCTGTTTTTCCAACTGTATTTAACCTTCCTCTCTTTAAAGCCCACGTCTGCGCTCACCTGAGAAATCCTCGTTAGGCTTGGGTGTGTTTTTACGTATTTTATTTTCTGCCCCTCCTTGAAAAGGAACCTGCCCGTCAGTGGTGGTCAGGGTTGTGGAGTCGGAGTCGGATTGGCAATTTTGAAAAGGGTGGAGTCGGAGTCGGAGTCGGTAATTTTCAAAAATTTCAAAATAGTAGAGTTGGAGTCAGAAAATTTTGAGTGACAAAGTTATGAATTGTGACTCTGGTGAGTGACTTCAATCGCTTCATACAAGTTCACTCACTTGCGACCTCCACATCACAAAATGCAATTGTAAACTTCGAAGTTTTTTTTAACCTGCACCTTATATTTCAATTTGGATTATATTCTAATGAATTCAACCTTCAACCTTATATTATCTATATTTAAGATGATGAAGAAATAAAAAAAACTCCAAGGTACGAAGAGGGGGAAATTTCATCTCAATTGACAATGGTAATTCTACTAGCTGCTGTTCTACTTAATTCCTATCGTACAGGGTAAGCTAAATGAAGATCAACAAACAAAAAGGCTAAATCTTCACTTTGTAACGTGGCAATTTGTATTAAAGGGTTTGCAAGTAGTATCAATAATGGAAAGACTACAACTGAACATATTGTATGTGATGAAACTACAACTATTCCCCTTACGACCTTCTCAATTCATTTTTCAGAAGCTTCAGTAAGATGAGTATGAAAAAGCTTCTAATATTGAAGAGTTTTAGTCGAAAGCTTCGGGTGGTGTCAAGAAAAAGTCGAGGTAATCTTCCTTCATCTTTGTACACAATGTTCCATAACTTTAAAAAAATTCTCTCTGCATTGAAAGAAGTTGAAAAAATTGGTATAACTTAGAAGCTTAAATTAGAAGAGGCCATCGATAAGCATCCAAACATTGTACAAGAAGCTGCAACTGCTGTTACTGATCT